>JAESUZ010000620.1:0-61161 GCA_017311185.1 Proteles cristata cristata
GCCCACCGTGCATCAAGCTATGCTTTACGGGTCGCGTATTTAGTGACTCCTTCATCCTCCTGACAGCCCTGTGACAGAGGTACTATTATCAGCCCATTTCACAGATAAGAAAACTGAGGCACTGAACAATTAGGAAGCTTATCCAAGCCTACCCAGCTAATAAGTGGAAGAGCCGGCAGGACTTGAATCCTAGCAACGTGGACTCTCACATAAGTACTTTCTGACTCACAGTCTAGGACCCTTCAATGTAATTTTCCATTCCTGTGGGCAGGGCAGGGAGGACTCTGTCAGATGAAGACCAGAGGCTCATGGCAGCTTGTGAAGAATTGGCTTTGTGGGCTGGGTCATTTGTGCACAGCTTCTAGAATTCCATGGGGGGAAGCAAACTTCCTTTCAAAACTGAAATCCATGATGAGATTGGGTTGCCTGGAGGAGCTGGAGGAGGGAGGTGCCCACGAAACAAGACTGGCCGTGGAACTGGGTGATAGGAATACATACACGGGTTTAATATATTATTCCCTCTTCTTTTCTATAAATATGTACACTTCCAATTTTAAAACTTTAAATTGTTTAAATAAAATAAAAATTAAGCCCATAACTGTCATAAAACCCACACAGGCAGCCACCTTGCAGACACATCTCTTGTTTTCTTCCCATTTCTTCCCAGTCCCATGGCCCCACTTCAGGCCTTTCCAGAAAGTCCTATGTGTCTTCTCTCTGATTCTCTCTTAGTCCCTGATAGTTTGTCTCTGTCACTTTCTGTGATGCTCTGAAAATCAGGGGAAATACATATACACCCTGTTTTTATTCCATTTTTCCCCCAGGGCTATCTTCTCTGTGTCCAAATCTGTTTCCTTCTCTTTTACCTTGACTGTGCCCGTTCATTTTGACATTGTCGCACCGCTAGAAGTGGTCAGGCCTAGGTCAATTACCTACTTTAGAGGACATGTATGGGGTGTTTTCATGCTCAAGTGAGACCACAGATCTGTCTGGAAAGAAGCGCCTGGGATTTAGAGTCAGACACATTGCAACATGGAGTGAATCATTTCTCCTTCTGGACCCTCAGTTGCTTGTCTGTGGAATGGGTGGAATGCCGGCAGTTCCCTAAATCATTTAAAGAATGGGCATGGGGGCACCTGGGTGGCTCAGTCAGTTAAGTGCCCGACTCTTGATTTCAGCTCAGGTTATGATCTCATGGTTCATGAGATCAAGCCCCATGTAGGGCTCTGCACTGACAGTCTGCTTGGGATTCTCTCTCTCTCTCCATCTCTCTCTGCCCCTCTCCCACTCATGTGCATACACAAGCACTCCCTCTCCCTCTCTCTCTCAAAATAAACTTTAAAAAATCTTTTTTAAAAAGAGAATGGGTATGAATGGTGCCTTGTTAACAGAGGCCTGCATTCCCCCTTCCTGGAGCCGCCTCCCTCGGATGCTATTCTACAAGCTAGAGGCGGAGTCCTGGTGGCTGGCCCCAGGGCAGCCCTGGGCGCTCTCCCAGGGTGGGGCCAGCATCACCAAGAGACACAGAAGCCATTGTATGAAAAAGCTGGACATGTGGCTGGGGGCCTGGCTCCACCAGTGTCTCCAAGAGACAGAAGCAGCTCGGCCAGGCTGGGGGCAGGGCTCTCTACTGGGGCACACGAGCCATGGGATCGTCCCCTGGGCCCAGCTATGGGCACCGCGGGAAAGATTGGGGCTTTACAGTCCACATGGCGGTCTCAGCCCTGAGGTCTTGCTGGGTCCTCAGAGAGTGAGGTTCAGAGGGAGGCTGTCACTTGTCCACAGAGGACTCAAACACAGGTACTAACGTCAAACCGTGAGGATCAGACATGAGGCATTAACTGGCCTTTTGTGTCTTTATTCCATTTTCTCCCAGGGGCTCCCGTTTCCCCCTCTGTGTCCAGGTCTCTGCTTCCTCTCCTCTGATTTCACCCCGTCCATTTATTCTGAGCTTACAGCAAAGCTAGGAATGGCCAGCCGTTCCTATACTCAGAAGGTGAGTATGGGGGTGTTGCACCCATGTCTGAGAAGTTCAGAGTTGCCACAAAAAAAAATGGGTAACTGAAGAAGACAAAAGCCCATTTTTCCACTCCCTCCTCTATTAAACATCCAATAAAGCAACGTTCGTTTTCATTTCTTCTCACTGAATAAAATAACAGTAATACTAGGTACTATGTATTGAAGGTTCATCACGTGCTAGGCATGGGGCTACAGTTTTATAGTTATTATCTCACCTAATCCTTTCACAGCCTGTGCAGTTTGGACTAATTTAAAAAAAATTTTTCAATGTTTTATTTATTTCTGAGATAGGCAGTGTGAGCAGGGAAGGGTCAGAGAGAGAGAGAGGCAGAGAATCAGAAGCAGGCTCCAGGCTTTGAGCTAGCTGTCAGCACAGATCCCGATGTGGGGCTCGAACCCACAAACCATGAAATCATGGCCTGAACCAAAGTCACACGCTTAGCCAACTGAGCCACCCAGGCACCCCCAGTATGGACTATTATTCCCACTTCATGGATGGGAAAACTGGGGCTTTAGAGAGGTGAAGTAAATGCCCATAGTCGCTCAGCTAGTGAGTGGTAGAGCTGGAATTTGAAATCTTTGTATAGTTTCTAAACAGGAAACAGACTCACACATTACAATTACACAAAGACATTGATAAAGGTCCCGTGTTGGGGTCCTCAGAGAAGACAGTGACCCCCTACTCTTCACTGGTCAGACAAGTCTGCACGACGCGCTCAGGCCTGAGTCCTGCCCTGTGAGAAGGGCCGCACAAGCCAGCCTGGGGTCCAGGGAGATGACCATGATAAAGAGGAGGTCCTAGAGGCCATGGGGGACATGGGGTTGATTTTGAAAGAATGCCAGGGACCCAGAGGGTACGGGACCCCATGGGGTGGGCCACATTCTCTGGGTCCAGCTCAGACTTCTATTCTGAGCTCCGACCATACATCCAATTGCCTGCCTCCTGGTCATCTCATTTGGGATGTTCCATGGGGCTCCAGTCTAATGCACCGCAACTGAACATTCCCGCCAACCCATTCCTCCTCAGGGGGCCTCATGACAGGAATGTCGCCACCATCCACCCATTAGGCCAAGCCAGAGACCCAGAGGCATGCCCTCCAACGTACCCCCGGATCAAGCCCCGTCAGGTGGACCCTCCAATCCCTGCTGAATCCAGACACGTCTCTATCCCTAAAGTCACCACCACAGTCTAGGCTCCCCTCACCCTCCCGGGACTTCAGGGTCACGGGATGCCACGCCCCATACCTCCCGCACTGCGCCCTCATCCCTCTTCCACCCTGTGACCAGAGGGACCTTCTTGAAGTCCACATCCAACCAAGGAGGAGGGGGCTCCCTCTTAGCCCTTCCCTCCCAGCCCAAGGAGCCAGCTGGAAAGAGGAGAGAAAGAGGCCAGTGCCCTCAGGCTTCCTCCCTCCTTCCCCATGCCTGGGACTTCAGGTACAGGTACGCCCCGCTTTTCAAACGTTTATATTATGCCACTCGCTTTTATAAAAGACCTCCATTACTACTTATTTTCACTAGCTGAAAGAAATTCAAAGAGGATTTTTCCCCTTTATGAAAAAAGGCCCAAAGCAAAAACAGTGTTCAGCACGTTTGTTTTGCAGTGAGCTGAGCCATTACAGAAGCAGCAGGCACCCCCACAGGGAGAGGGGCCGCCAAGCTGCTTCCTGGGGAGCACACCCTATCAGCATCTCCATCAAGCCACTAGAGCTTGGAACCGTCTGTGAGCACTGGTACTTTATCTCCATCTATTTTGTGCATCTGTTGGGAAGATGTGTCCTAACAGAAAAGCCTAAGAGAGGTCATTTTGGGGCTCTGGGAATGCTCAAAAATGTTTCCACGTTAACAGCTTTATAGCATTCTGGCTCAAGGAAGGTTTCATGGGAAGGAAGCTCCACCCGCAGACAGTGGGGAAACCCTCATCTGTTTTCCCGAGGGGCTCCCATCAGACAGACTCCGTCTGTCTATCCATGACGCCTCTTCTGTCTCTCACCCTCCACGGCATCCCTCGACGATCTCACCAGACATACCGCGACACCAGAAAGTGACAGTTCTACTTTCTGTCATATTTTGGGCTAGTCTTTTCAAGTCTTATAAGATTAAGTAAGATTAAAAAATTTTTTTAATTAAACATTTAAGTTTCAACGTTTCAGTGAGAATTCTTAATTCCTGGCATTTGGACAGGACTTTACAGACCTCATATTCTTTCACATTCTTTTTTCACATGATCTTCACAAAGCTGGGGTTATTACACTTGATTTATGGTGAGGAAATGGATGCTCTCAGATTTCCCAGAAACAACAGAGCCAAGACTCCAACTTGGGTCTTCCAACACCATATCTGGGCTCTTCCCATTTTACTCTGGCTCCACACTGAAGATAAATAGAACGTGTCCACTGACTCAGGAACTCATCCATGGTTCCTTCCCACATGGAAACCCACCTATAAAACAACTAAACATATGCCTTCCTCCCAGTTTCCATGAATCACCAACAGCAAAGAAGACAGTTGCCATGAATGTGTGGTCATCCTGTGTGCCCTGTGTGACTCTGATAACTCACCTGGAGCTTGTAGAAATCATCTTGGTGGGAAAGCACTGCCTGTGGTCCCAGTGAGAGATCTCCTTCTCTGGATTGTTCTTTGAGCTCCTCTGGCCTCTTGGTTATTGACTGCTTCAGATATCCTGGTGTTCTGCCCAGTTCTCTTCACAGCACCCAAAAACCTCAGAGAAAAGGCAAACATCCAGTCAAATATTTACCAGAGAAATGGAAGCAGGCCGGTGGCCTTCTTCCTTGTTTCAGAACAAAACTGACTATTTTTCTGCTCTTCCTCCTCTTCTACTGCAAAGCAGGAACATCCCTCCTATTTCCTCTCTCCTGGACACTTGCTACCTCTTTTAGCCCCTTTGTGAGGGCACTGGGCCCCCTGAGCTATCAGAACTTTGCCCAGTAGCTAAGGCCTCTTGGGCTAGCTATAAAAATTATGACAGGCAATAAAGTAGGACTCTGCCTTGAGGCAATAAAGTGGGAAACTAGGACCATGGGCTTCAAGATTCTCCTTGGAAACAAGGCCACCCATTGCTGGGAGAAGAGGCTGGGGACAAGTTCAAAATTGAACCCCACTCATGTGACAGAACCAGTTAGCTGTCCACCAGGATCCCTGTTCCTTTCTCCTACAGGGAGGCTGCTGCTTGGAAGGAGCTGTCCTGCCAGGGCCACCCTCCCCGGGCCCTGGCATCTGGGAACAAGCATGGGACTAAGGCACCAATGGAATGTGAGCGGAGGTGACAGGAATTGCTTCTGGGCCAAAGCAAGTGTGTCTTTACTAGCTTCTTCTCCATCTGCTGGTTTAGGACTCAAAGGCCTTAAAAAAATGGGATGGAATGAGCTTGGGTTCCTGCGTCGTTATGTAGAGGAATCTGTCCTCTGCACCAACTGTCCTCTCGCACACTGGTCCGTGAGCAAGAAATGAAGTTCTACTGCAATAAGCCAGCAAAGTGTGGGCTTACTCATTATAGCAAATGTTGCCCTAGTTGATGCGGCACAGAATGTGGAGGACTTGTAAGCATCGTGGGGGTCCAAGTCCTTTATTTGAAGGGCAAGAAAACTAAGGCTTAAGGAGGGGAAGTATACTAACAGGATTGGCCAAGCCTCAGAAAGCCTGCCATGCCTGCAGAGTGGTGCCCAGGTCATGAGCAGCCACGCTGGTGTCACAGGACTCTGCCTCAGGGCACTACCCACCCAACCAGGTGCCCGACCCAAGAGCAGCCGGGCATAAACTATGTCAACCTATTATCTGTGATAGACACACTGCCCAGCAGACCATCTGTCTTGGGAGGCTGAGCTTGAGACACAGAGCAAGAGTTAAGCACTTGTCAGCAGGACTAAGAACTGAATAACATGCAGAGAGATGCAGGCATATAAGGCGTGGCCGCATCCTGGTCAGGGCAGAGCATGCCTCTTGCTGCTGAGGGCGAGCTAAGATTTCTCAGTTACCACAATGGCTATGGATTCTCAATGGTCACACTGTTTCCAAATGGTCTTCCCAGCCAAACGGGAACTAGACCACAGGTGTCCCTGTCTGTTCTGTTGCTTCACCACATCCATCAGCTCCTAGGCCAGGTAATGGCCCTACCACACTCTCACTCCCCTGAGAACTGTCTGCAGCTCCTCCCTTGCTCTCACTCCATTCATTCTGCCTCCCAGTGGTGCTCACCCATCCCTTCACCTCTGTGTGGGAGGGCTCACTTCCTCCTTTCCCTTCTGCCAGCTTGGAGGAGGTGACGTTCAGAATGGAGCAGCCACAACACAGAAAGAGCCCGGGCCCACTCCCCCTTCAACACTTGAGGAGACGAGGAATAGCTCATCTGAGGCTTTACAGGAATAAGGAATAAACATCTTTTATGTTAGAGTCATTGCACACTGTGGAGTTTGCTTGTTACAGCAGCTAGTCCTCATCCTAATGGACACGATTTCCCTTCCATTCACACTGATACGCCCCAGTGCCAGCCTCAGCGCCTCATGCCTGGATTACCACAGAGCTCGCTACCAGCCTTGCAGCCTCCAGCCCTCAGGCTTAGTGCAGAGACACATCTCCCAGAGTACAGCTCAGCCCTCCCTTGCCCTTGCCAAGCACCCTCCCATGGCCTGCACTCCTGCCTCGGGCATTCCAAACCTTCCTAGGAGTTGCTTCAACCTTCTTTTCCAGCCTGATCTCCACTGGTTTCCTGCGCACATTACATTTTTTGTGAGTTGCCAATCCTTCCCTAAACACAGCTTTCACACTTCTCTGGATCTTTAGGAAGCAAGGAATGGAGTCCTCTCAAGTTGTCTTTAGCTAACTGGGTTTCTTCTTACTCCCCTGAAGGGGCTTGGGACCCAGACTGGGAACGAGCTGGAAACTGAAGCCACTCTTGGGAATGGTTCCTCCCTACCCTTGGCTGAGCCGTCTTTCTCATCTCTCTCTCCCCTTTGGCATTTTTGCTTCAACCTCTTTATGGTTCAGCGCCTTTGCTTTTTTTATGGTTTCTGCTCTCTCATGGCTTCAACTCACGACAGCTGATGAGTATCCTTTCCATTTCTATCCCCTCCTTGCAGGGTCCACCAGTTCTAACCACTAACAGAAAAGCTCTGCCCCAGTTTATCTTTACCCCCAGGTAGGTCATATGTTCTTCTGTCTTTGGTTCAGTCTTACAGACCTTTATTTCTTTGTTAGGGCTGCCGTAACAAATACCACCACACAGTGGGGCTTAACCAACAGAAATCTATTCTTTCACAGTTCTGGAAGCTAGGGGTCCAAGATCAAGGTGTCAGCAAGTTTGGTTTCTATTGAGGCCTCTCCGTTTGGCTTGCAGAGCGCTGCCTTCTCAATGCCGTCCTGAGGCCTCCACCCTGTGCATGTGTGTCTCTGGTGTCTCTCTCTCCGTGTCCTAATCTCCTCTTCCTAGAAGGACACAAATCAAATTGGATTTGCCCATCCTAATGGCCTCATTTTAATTTTAACTACTTTTTTGGAAGCCCCATCTTCAAACACATCCTAAAATACCGGGGTTAGGGCTTCAACATATGAATTGGAGGTGGGGGGACATAATTCAGTCCGTAACACCCCTGGTCTGATCAACTGAGGATCATGCAGGTAGCAAACAGACACCATGACTGACAAGTTCAGGCCATATGTGTTTGATCCCTTCACTCCAACCCTGACCATATTCTCCCCCTTCTTCACCATCGTTTTTGTTCAGTAAGTCCTAGTTCACACGTAATATTGGGTGTCAAGTGTCTCCTAGTCACCAGGGTGCACTCTTACTTCTCTTGGTGTGGTCTACATCTCTCTTATGGACACTGGAGGCCTTCTTTCTTTGCTATGCGACACATATTTGTGGAGAAGCAGTCAGCTACAAGGGTTCTGAGTGCATACTCTGGGGTCAGCTCCACTGTGTCCTAGCTGGATAATTTTGACCAAGTTACTGTTAACCTCTCTGACCTTCAGTGTAATCTGAGATAAGGTATTCATGCTGCATGGTCATATGAGGTTGAATGAGCGAGTTCCCATAAAGCGTTTAGGAGGGTGTGTGACACACGTTAAGCACTCAAGGAACCTTAGCCATCTGGGGACACCTACTCTCTGCTGGGTGCTGAGTATACAGTCACATGACAGATCACTGTGTCTGAGTCCCAGCTCCCCTCATAGATCATAGTGGCTTTGAAGCCATGACTAGATCTGGTTCGATGCCTCTGGGATACAAGAGAGGCCTTGTAAATGCTTATTTTCAAAACTGAAAACAATGAAAGGAAAATAAAAAAGTCAGAGAACATGAGGACCGGGTCCCACATAACTCTGTTATTGAATGTCCAGAAACAAAGAAACACTGGAAATGTGTTTCCTCGAAAACCAGGCCCTCTCCTTCCCTGGAAGAATCAGTTCTTGGTGCATTCATGCCACAAGCTTCAGAGAAAAGAATTGCAAAGCTCCTCTCCTTCCAGACACAAGGAGATACTATCTTTTCCGGGAGAGCCCATCCCACAGGTGTTTCCTGGCTCCATTGCCTATGCTTCAAATGACTATTTTAAATTCTTGGATTGTAATCGTGGTTTCTCTCAATTCTACAATTTCTCTTTTTAGACTATTAAGGAAGGGTCATTATTGAGTTGTCACCAACTGCCCCAGGGAGGCTGGGAAGGCAGCCACTTTAAAGTGGGAGAAAATCTAAAACACTTGTTCTAAAATGCTCAAGTTCAGCAAAATTTCTTCCATAGTAATAGGGACCCATTTCTAAGGGATTATGATGCTCCAGACATGACCCCTTTGAACCTGGACACAACCCTGGGTGATATATTTAATTTACCCTCCCTCATGTTTTTTCATTTTAGTGTTGAATCTAAACAAAGCACTTGACATCCATTTGCAGAGCATTTCAACATCTGATTTCCCTCTACCATTCTAACGTATGCAACCTTTCCAAATATTGTTTCTTCTATCCAATGCACATCAGTGCACATCTATCCCTTTTGAAGTTTTAGATACTTCTACTGAGTTCATCCAGGTTATCGATAAAAGCCCTGAATAGAACAGAGCCCTACAGCACTCCACTAGACCTCTTCCCAGGAGCCATGTAATGGCCCTGCGGTTGGCAGAGAGTGAAGAAAGAACCCAGGTTAGGCAGACTTACTGTCTTGCAACCGTGTATTTAGCAGGGTTCAGGGTTCTGGTGACATGACAGAAGGGAATCCAGCAGTGCCTCACAAAGGCCATGCTTGTTGCCTGAGCTTTGGGAGCTTATCACAGAACAGCCTTTATTTATTCCAAAGACATATGGCCAGCTTAATTATTAAATTTAGAAACAGAAGAACCCAGATATCCAGATGATCTAAGCAATTTCTTCATTAAGTAACAATGATGGCTTTCAGGAGCGGGTATGACCCTTGACCAGGGACAATTTTTCTCACTTTGAAAAAGAATGAAACAAAATCTATAGTCTGATCCCATCCCTTCTCTGTCACAAATGAGCCTGGCTCCCCCTGGTGGCAGAATAAAGACAAACTCCTTAACTGGGCGGTCACCTTTGTGACTTTCCGCCCTTATCTTCCAGGACTGGACTCAACTCTGGATAAGTCCACAAGACATGTGGACTGACCTCGCAGGTACCATCCGGCAATACTTCCTTCACCCAATCATTCATGTCACAATACTTACAAAGCACCTGTGTGCCAAGAAGTATGCCAGTCTCTGAGGATAGGTTCTCTAGGGATGTACTTTGGGCTTTCTTCCCATGTTGGCCAAGATCTTGGCTCAAGCACCATGTCCTGCCTGAGGAAGTTTTGGTGCTTGCAACTGATGGCAGACGGAATGCAGACAATGAGAATACTGCTCAAGAAGGCAGACTAGGACAGCGTGCTGGGCAGGGGCTGCACAGGGCTGGCCCAGAGCAGCAGATCCCACCCAGCAAATGCCATTTCTATAGCACCAGGAGGGGACCCATTTAAACTGAAGGCCAACCATGTACTGGGAAAGGAGGTGTAGGCCAGGACACCCAGAGACCTGGGTCCCCACCCCAGCTCTGCCCTGCAGGGTTCTGTAACGTTGAGTAAGTTTCTTCCCTTCCTATGCTGCAGTCATGCCCTTCTGTAAAGTGAGGATGTCAGAGAGGGTCTCTAAAGACCCGTTTTCCCTACGTGACCCAGCTCACATGTCACCTCTGTGAAGCCCTGCCTGGTCTCCCTCAAAAACCCCATTGCTTCAGGAAGACTCACACCTCTGAGCACACAGTGACTATTTCTGTTCTCTCCTCCTAACTGAGAGTGCTTTATCTCAGCACATTGGTTCACTGGAATCATTAGGAAGTACAGAGTGAACTAATGAATGCGGGATGTTCTTGCCAGGTCTGCAATCCCTGCGTTTTCCACCAGGTGGCAATGTGCGCAGGTGGCCACAACACAAAGCTCGCATTTGGTAGAAGCTCTGGGAAAAGATGCTGAAGAGAACAGAGAACCAGGAAAGAGGTTCATCAAAGACTTATCCTCTGGTTCTTCAGTGTGTATTTCTTACCCCTTCCCAGCCCACACCTTTAAAGCGTCCTTTTTTAACACAGACCTGAGCACAGACAGCAACACAGACTTGAGCTACAGGCCTGGATTCCACGTTTCCAAGCTTCTCGGCTGGCTGAGCCAGGCAGTGACCTGGCCCTCACTGACCTCTCCGGCCTCCGCACTCTCCACAGCACCGCAGCTGGGCTGAGTCGTCTCCTCATTCCTGACTGTGCCACGTTCTCTCTGGTCTTCATGCTTTCAGCCACACCGTTCCCTCTCTCTCCTTTCCTAGACAGCATTTACTGGCTGCTCAAGGTTCAGTGTAGGGAACACGTTTTCCAGAAGGTGGACTCTTTTCCCCAAGCACTTTGCTGAAGCAGCATTTATTGCACAAAATCGCCTCCCATCTGCCTTCCTGAGGCCACCTTCCTGAGCACACAGCACCTGGCTTACCCATCTAACCACCCCCGGCGCCCCACACAGGCCTGGCAAGCAGCAGCATGCCCTCTGAGAGATCGCTGAATGAAGATGAATCTGTGAATCTACAAATTAGGGATGTGATGCAGCAGGATGAACAGAGAACCATCTCCCCCTCCCCAACAGGGAGACATCTGAGAATAAGACAAAAACGACTACAGCTGACCCTTGAACAGCGTGGAGGGGTTAGGGGCACTGACCATCCATACAGTTGAAAACCTGCATAGAACTTTTGGCTTTCTGAAACTGAACTACTAACAGTCTACTGCTGATCAGAAGCCTTACCAATAACATGGTCAACTCACATATTTTATATGTCATGTGTATTGAATATTCTTAACAATAAAGTAGGCTAGAGAAAAGAAAACGTTATTAAGAAAACCACAAGGAAAATGCATTTATGGCACTATACTGTAAAAAATCTGCATATAAGTGGATCTGCATGGTTCAAATCCGTGTTGTTCAAGGGTCAACTGTACATTTTTATGTTGACACTGGCTCTGGAAGAGACTGAATGTTCCTCCGCACGATAATGACATACTATTACTTTGAAAGGAGCAGAGCCAAGGGCATGTTAAAAGGAGACAAATGCTTTCCTCAAGTGAGATGAGGCTGTGTGGTCTTCTAAGAAAACGAATCCTCCCAATGACAAGGTGACATTGCCTTCAATTATTTACGAGGAAGCTGCTCACTCTCCGGGTGAAAAGGTAAAGTTCAAGGGGCTTTCCCCTGGCCCTGCCTCTTATAATAGCCCTGCTTCCATGCGTCACAGAACTCATGCTGGGATTCTGCTGGTTGCCAAGTGTGTCTCTTCTATGCGGGACCTGGGAAGCAACCACAGGGGGGTTTGCTGTGATTTGCATGTGGGCCCTGAGTGCTGTCACTCCCCTCCCTTTGACTGTGGGCTACAGGGAGCCACCCTAGTAAATGGTCAGATATCCTTCTAGGGAGGCCTTAGAGAAGGATTTGTAGAATTTGTATAGCATCCTTCTGTAAAGAGATCTGGCCTCCCCTTCCACATTAGGTCTGAAAACTGGATAAGACACCGTGGCGATTCACATCAGCTTTTGGACACCAGTGTTCCTATTGTACGCAGCAAGTAACAGTTTAGTAGGATGTTCACTCTTTCTTTCCTAGGGACACTGTGACAGCCAGACAATGCCAAAGATCCCTGTGAGTCGAAACCAGGATGTCCTCCTCATTCTACAGGCCACCATGGTAGCTGCACCCTGCTGTGTCTTTGGCAGTTAAGTGCTGCCCCTTGGTCTCTGCTCTTCTGCAATCCCACCATCCCTAGAGGACTCAGGGAGCTCCTCTCAAGGGTGGCTCTGTTACTATCATATGTGGCCAACAGAAGAGAGGACACACAGAGCTCTTCAAGGATACCAGAGCTCCCCTTGCTAATGAATTTCCCAATGTCATAGGGGAGGAGATGTCTTCTGGACCCCCTTGGGGAACGTAGTGGGCGGTTGTGCAAGTTGTCTGTAATAACTTTATTTCAAGATCTCCTCTAAGCCTTTTTTGTTTCTTCCTTCACAACACACTAGGGAAGTCCTGGTATCTCAACTAACTGCAGGTCATCATTAAGCCTCAGTTTCATGTAAGCAGCTAAGTAAACTACAGAGTCACTTCCAGCTACACCAACCAACGCATTGAACCCAGAACACCTGCATCAACTCAATCAAGAGTTATATTCTGTCCTCTTTGGTCTTTCACTCTTAGAATCCATTCCTGCACATGCTCCCCAAATTGCTGCAATGTAATTTAGCAAAATCTTGACATCCTTGTGGTATAAAAGCTCTATCTTCTCAGATTAGACTCTGTATTTGCCCTGCTCAAGCTCATGGAACTGGTGCCACAAAAGGCAGGTGGGGTAGGTCTTTTTTTTTTTTTTTTTTTTTTTTTTTTTAGTGCTTATTTATTTTGGGGAGAGACAGAGGCAGAGACAGAGCATGAGTGGTGGAGGGACAGTGAGAAGAAGATGCAGAACTAGAAGGAGGCTTCAGGCTCCACACTGTCAGCACAGAGCCTGATGCAGGGCTCGAACTCACAAACTGTGAGATCTTGACCTGAGCCAAAGCAACGCTTAATCAACTGAACCACCCAGGCACCCCAGGTGGGGTAGGTCCTGAAAAGAAAGGGTTTGCCTTGCCAGGTAACAGCCCTGGGTAACTTCATACAGGATCCTTAACCAGGGGAAAGTGAATCTCCCCCAACATAACTGGTAAGCTGCTTCCACTGGAAGAAAAAAATTTAAAAAAGGCTTAGAATAACTCAAAGGCTCAAGATTCTCAACTTCATTTCCTTCATTTGAATCCACTCAGATATCCCCATTCAAGGCCAGTACCTGCAAACAGTTGTTGTATTAATCTTTCTGGGTGTTACAGTTATTTACAACAGGAGGGCAAGTCCTCTGTCATATCTTGGCTGCCGCACATCTAAATTTCCATCGTTGAAGAGCTGGCTTCAACATCTGACTATGTTCCCTCTTCCACAGTACCAAAGTGAAATCTGTCCCTCTATAACTCCCCCTCCCTTGCATGGAAACCCACCCCTCTCTCTGCTCTGGAATGGCCTGCCAGGGGCTTGGAGGCAGGGATTTTATTTTCTCCCAGCCTGGATGAGGGATTTCTATGAATGGCTGAACTCTTAAGCTTGAGATTCAAGTCTATGGTTCATTTATGGAGAAATCTCTCGCCACCCTAGCTCCTCAGACTGGGACACTGACACCCACTTTAGCAGCTTCTGAGTATGCATGCATCCCCTCTAAGTGCGGTAGGAGCTAGCCTCCCCTGTGTGCCAGCTGTGAGCAGAGAAGGTAGAAATTCACACTACGGGAACTCACCACCCGCCAGACATCACAGGTGCCTCAATCCCCTTCCCTGCCAGGGGAACTCATCCCTTCTTTTCCCCATAATCTCATGAGACCCGCAGATGTCGCCCACAGTGTTAATTGGCACTCTGGGAACCAGAGTTTACTGGGCTATGGGCTTTGCAGGCAGTTTTAAAGGAAATGGACAACAACCTAAAAGGCCCCTCCATCTCCAAGAGCTCAGAGAAAGGAAAAACTGCACAGAGCAAATGAGGATGAAGGTGTGAAGGCAGGAAGAGCCTTCCATACAGCTTGGTCAGCAAGTTCCTCCCTCCAACCAATGTCTTCATTTGGCCACACACCAAACTCCAGCAATCAGGACTCCTTAGGGTGTCCTGTGTGGGTTCCCTGACTGGGCCAGGGACAGGATACACAGAGCCTGGCTTCAAGCACAGGCCACACGAATAAATATCTGATTACAAAAACCTGGGCTACCATATCTTTCCAACATGCACTGTCCACGAACCACAGATATGCTGACACTCGTGAGCCAGGACATTCATCACAGCATTACCTGTAGTAACAAAAGGATTGAACACTGACTAAATACCTGCGGGTTTTGTGCAGTTAAACACTGTGCAAAGTTTGAAGGTCTGAGGTCAACCCCAAATAGATGACCATATCTCATCACAACCAGTCACTTTCGACTGTAAAATATACCATGACTTTAGTATCACGGGGGAGGGGAGGTCAATTAAACAATGCTCCATTGTTTGTACAAGCCCTATTTCAGAGACGGTAAGAGGTAGGGAAACTATGGGAAATACCAAAGGTGGAAAAACTTAATGCAGAGTAACATTCAGGGCATGCTAGTGTGTGCGTGCGTGCGTTGTGTGTTTAAAGGAAGGAGCTATGCAACCATACGTGCTTTAATGGGCATGCAGAATTTCTGCAAAGACACAAGAATCCGATAACGAGTGGCCTCTTGAGGCTGGGGTGGATCACTGGATCATAGGTGGAAGGGAGACTCTTTTCATCATTGTATCCATTTGTAAACTCTGAAATTTTAAACTACGTATTCCCTTTTTAAAATAAAACTTTGAAACCTACTAAATTCACAATAAAGTAGCGCGTCCTTGTGGGAGGATTAAGGGACAGGACAGCTGGACCCAGCTTTGAATCTGGACACCGTACACCCAATCCCGGCGCCACCACAGCGTCCTCGGGCAAGTTCCCGCCTGGAGTGGTCTGTTTCCTCCCAAGAACCCACTGGGTCTAGGAGAGCAGGTATCGGGACATCACTCCAGCTGGGAATTGAGGCAGCCGGGAGCCCACCCCTCGGCTCCGGTCCCAGGCCGGGCAGCCGGCTGAGGCGCCCCGCGGTGGAGGCCCGGCCAATCAGCGGCCGCGGGGCGGGCGGGGTGGCGGCGCGGCGCGCACGAAACCCAGCGCTGCGCGAAGCAGAGGCGCCAGTGCCGTCCCGAAGCAGACCATGCCGCGCTCACCCTCGGTCTTCCCGCTGCTGCTTCTGCTACTGCCGCCGCTGGCCTCAGGCCTCGGACTCCGCGCCACCGGCGGCCGGCGCCCCGAGTGCGGCCCGTGCCGGCCTGAGCACTGTCCGGCGCCCGCACGCTGCCCCGCGCCCGCGATAGCGGCGCACGACGAGTGCGGCTGCTGCGCGCGCTGCCTGGGCGCCGAGGGCGCAAGCTGCGGGGGCCGGGCCGGTGCGCGCTGCGGCCCGGGCCTGGTGTGCGCCAGCCGCGCCGCGGGGGCGGCGCCCGAGGGCACCGGGCTCTGCGTGTGCGCGCAGCGCGGCGCCGTCTGCGGCTCTGACGGCCGTTCCTACCCCAGTGTCTGCTCGCTGCGCCTGCGCGCCCGGTACGCGCCCCGCGCGCACCCCGGCCACCTGCACAAGGTGCGTGATGGCCCCTGCGAATTTGGTGAGTATGACTTTTGCCCCGCGGTGCTGGGATAGAAGAGGGACCCCCCCCCCAACCCTCAGGAGTGTGGGACGAAGGATCCCTTAATGGCCAGTGGTTGACAGCCTCAGTTTTTCCTTTGGAAGCAGTAAAAGAAGGAGATTGGGACAGGAATCCACATCCTGCACCCTTCCTTACCAAGCTCATGGAGATACAAGTCCCCAAGCTGGTCAGAATTCTGGTGAGCCTGTTGTCCCTTTTAGTACAGTACCAAAAGTCCTGCAGTCATGTGCAGGTCTGCCATGGTCGCCTCCACCAGACTGGGAGTTGGGGAGGAGGCGCCCTGCTGGGTGTGAGCTCCCCCCAGGTCCAGCACCAAGCCAGGCCAGGGTGGGGTTTTTAAAGGGAGAGTCAGAGAAGGTGAAGATCCTGGAGAAGGAGGAGGTCCAGACAGGAGACTCAAGAATCACTAGGCCAGAACACCAGGGTTGGGGCCCTGCTGGGAGGACCTGAGGGATCTCCCACCCAGGACAGGTAAGACCTTTGGAGACCTAAGCTCTGAAAAGATGAGGGTGCCATCAGGGAGAGATCTGGGTTTTGTGAGTCTAAGGCTTATATGACTTGGAGGGTAAAGGAATCGAAATGTATTCATTGCTGGGTACCTGGAAACTTAAAGTTCATTAACATCACAGTAAAGTCATCTAAAGTTGCCTACCGCTATATTATCATTTTTAAAACCCAAACAAAAATAAACCAAAAACATCAGTATAGATATGCCCAGTGAAGCGTCCTTCTGCCCCATTAGGTTTTGAAGAACTGCCCCTGTCTACACTGCCTGAAGGGGCCAGTGGAGGGTTGAGGTGAGTGAGCTTGTGGCCAGGATGTTCCAAGGAGCCTGGCTTGGAGTTCTGGTCTGGGGCTGGAGACCCAAGTCTAGACCTAAATGCCCAAGTCAGGGTAATGACTTTACTATTATTTTCCCAAGCATTTCTGGTAGGTGCACTCAAGTGCAGGAGACTCAGGAGGTTGTTGGGGATGAGACAGGAAAGCTCCTGTCCCGGAAAACAAAAACAGTGTGCTGCCCATTGAGGGGGGTGAGGTAGCCCCTGAGCACAGGAAAGTCACCGGTGGCTGCTCCTGGCTGGGGTGCCTGGTGGAGGAAAGAGCTGGCTGGTGCTTCCATGCTGCTACTGGTTCCCTGAGTGATCTTGGGCTGGTACCTAGCCCTCTCTGGGCTGAGTCAGCCCTGTGAAACCACTATTGAGGCCCCTTCCACCTTGAACCTTTGTTTCCACCGTGTGGCATTAAATAGTCCTGTTTCCTCCCTTCTAGTTCCTAATCCTCCTTTTTTACAATCTGCTTTCTTAGCAGTTAATTCACAGGCAGTTCTCTTTGTCTCCAGACAAGTACTCCACACGCGGGAGACACAAGAAATGCTGACCAGGTCCCTAGAATCCAACCGGTGCTGATGGTCTCAGATGATTTCTCCCTAAAGTGATTGTCTGTTCCTTGAAGACATATAGACCAAATCTGCTATTATGCAGAGGAGAATGAGACCCAGGGGGTCAGGGGACACATCCAGGGTGACCAGTAAAGCCTGACCAGCATCCAGGACCCCAACACCCTCTGCGGTTACTCTTTCAGGACAGGAGTTGATAGTGTTAAGACAGGCAGGTGGTGGTTGCCATGGTTACCAGAGCGGCCAGATGGCAGATGGAAACCCCATACCCCTGATTCACTGAAAATTACCAAATGACAAGTAAATGTGACAGCCCC
Source organism: Proteles cristata cristata (assembly GCA_017311185.1). Classification (NCBI taxonomy): domain Eukaryota; kingdom Metazoa; phylum Chordata; class Mammalia; order Carnivora; family Hyaenidae; genus Proteles; species Proteles cristata. The sequence goes on from JAESUZ010000620.1 coordinate 17,529, forward strand.
TCCACTCTGATCTAGGGGGCTCTGAGGCCCACCCCAGGCACAAGCCCCAGGAGTCAAGATGTTCAAGGAGCCAAAAGGAGGGGAATTCAGAAGCTGCTTTTAATGATCCCATTAGTGACAGGCATGAGGCCTCCCCGGAATTTAGCTCTCCGTCCCCACCAGCAGGTGTATCATTTGCCACAGACCTGGGCACTGTTTCCCCATCTCTTCTTGTCCTGAAGTGTTTGTGTGGCCCCTGCCCAGGTGTCCTGGTGAGCATGAAGGGTAGACGGGGGAAACTTTCCTGGCCAGTGAGGGTCACACTCATTGTGTGCTGCCCTAAAGTCATCCTTTATTCAGAAGACGTAGCAGGGGCACTTTTTAACAATGCCCCTAGGGACCCCGGTGGAAGGGAAATAGGCCGAGTCATGGCAGCAGCTGTTCTCCCTCAACACTGTTAATAAAATCACCCCTCCTCGGCTCTCACCTACCCTTCGGTAAGCGAGCACCTGACTTCCACTGAACGAGAGCTCTGTAAATATCTATTAGGTTCCGCACAGTGTGGGAAGTCTTCTTACACGTAACTCGGAGGGGCATTTGGAAACCCTGTGGAGGCTTAACCTCTGTCCTTTCCTCCCATGTTCTGAAACTTCCCCAAATGCCCAAGAGCGAGAGCAGTCCTTTGATTAACACACTGAATGAAGACTCACCCTGTTCTCACATATGAATAGTTTTCTACTGTGTTGGAATTGCTCTTGCACCCCATCTTCTTACTTAGTTCTCGCAACCACCTGCCCAGACCTCGCTCCTATTTAATAGAAAGGAAAACTGAGGCCCACCAAAGGGAACTCCCTGGAGCTGCATGGCTAGCTCTTAGCTGAGGTAGGGCTCCAGCTGGGTTTTCCTGGCTTTTTATTTAAAAATGTTTCTTTATTTAAGGGAAGGAAGGGGCAGAGAGAGAGGGAGACACAGAATCCGAGGCAAGATCTGAGCTGTCAACACAGAATCCTATGTGGCCCTCAAACTGTGAGATAGTGACCTGAGCCGAAGTTAGACGCTCAACTGACTAAGCCACCCAGGTGCCCCTCTTGGCTCTTTTCAGATGGAGCCATGCACCTCTAGCCCGCTGGTCACCTAATTAGGAAGGGGCTGCAAACTGGCTACAGTTGAGTCACAAGGGTTTCTCAGTCTGGATCCACTGTCCTGTTTTCCCCCCAAGGCTTACTGCTCGTTCCTCTGTTGAGCACTGGGTGATGGCCCCAGAGAGGAACAGGGGTAGCTTTACAGAAGGGGAAATACCCGAGAGAAACCCTGAAGGACTGGTAGAAAATTCTTGGGCACAGAAGCAGGGATAGAAAGGCTCAGCATGAATTAGGCACAGAGGTAAGAGCTGTTATGAGGAGGTAGGGAGTCCTGTGATGGGTGTGAACAGTGGCCTGCTGGGCAGGTACCCAGGGGGATGGTTGGGGAAGTGGGTGACACCCAGAGAGGTTTGGGGCGGGGGCATCGCCAGCCTTGAGTGCCAGGCTGAGGGATGAAGCTTCATTCTGTACTAAGTCATTGTTTTCGTTTCTCATTTGTTAGGTGGCGTGGCGTTGTTGTTAAAAGGCTGTTATTATTGCATGTGTGCTCCCTGACCATTTGCTAACATTGGGAGGGGGTGGGGATCCTGCAGAAAGCGGGTTTTGAATAGCATGTTTTGAATGCTAAATTAGATAGGAACAGGGCCCCGTGCCAATACCCAACAGGGCACCGAGCCCCTGAAGCTTCAGTGAGCTCTTGAGATCCTGAATCTTAGAAAATTCACCTCGGTTGAAATTCAGGCTCCACTTAGAAATCTCAGTCTGTGAGGTGCGTGTTACCAGGTAACCAGGAGAGGCTGCGAATGCCACTTTGTGAGAGGGACAAAGAAGGGGGGCCTCGTGCTCAAAAGCCTTTCATGCCGAGGGAGGGGGTCTGAGGCACGGGCTGCGGGGAGCCGGATTAAGCTGTTTCTCCTTCCACATCCTAACGTGACTATTAGCATAAATTATCAGGGCTGTTCGGTGTGTTGATTAAACTCTTTGGTTGTGCATTTCTTTGTACAAGCAGATGGGGTCCTAGGGGATGACTTGATATTCTTTCTTTCCTTGGCACCGTTAACTTTGAATAAACCTCAGAGGCATTTGGGAAGATCTTTCATTCTAGCCATCAAGGACATATTTAGCTGACCAGGTGGGGGACAGATCACCACACACAATAATAATAATATGGACCCTTTCATTTGTACAGACCCACGTGGTTAATAATTCAGTCACATCCATTCCCTCCCTTCATCCCAGAGGATGTGGGGTCGCAGTCATTGTCTTTGTTTGCAGACAAGGAGGAAATGGTTACAACTTGCGGAAGCTCCCTTGGTTGGCACCTGGACCCCCAGGCATTTGAGTTTCCCCTGGTGCTCTTTTGCCACACCCAGTGGGTGCACAGGTGGGCGACTATTCTGTTACCTGAGCAGTGGATCTATGCCACCCCAGCATTTCTAGGGCTGTTGCTGGCATGGACACAAGGAAACAAATGTTTAGCAAGAAAGATCTAGAGAAACAAAGCTGGCACATTCCGACTGGACCCACCAGGCGCCGTTTTCCCTCTTGAAATCTGTGTCACCCTTGTCAAATGCAGTTAGAAAGCACCTGGCTCTTCCCGGAGTGTGGCAGCTCTGGGAACAGTGAGGGGAGAGGCTGTGCCCCAGGCTCGCCAGGATGAGGGCTATGGGCATGGCCTCTGGAGCCTCAGGGTAGATAAAGCCCACCAGCAGGCCTGCTCCCAAGAGGCCAGTAGGGGCTTTGGAGCAGGCAAGGCACTTGGAGGAGATTACCCTTGGGGTGGGTAGCACAGTCTGCCAAGTCCTTGGGTGTCTCTGGGGAAGTCTTTTAGTTTGCAACTAAAGAATAGTCTTGTAACTGTCTTTCCCAATAGCCGAGGGGGAGGGGAGGAGGAGAGGAGGGCGAACAGGCCCCTGTGCCCATTTGAAAGAAGAAACTGAGACCAAGTCACAACATTGGGGTGTAACAGAGACAAGATTTGAACCTGGGTTCATCCTGCCTGTAGTCATGACGTTGAGCACCCCAGCACCACACTTGAGTGAGCCCTTGGGGACAGTAGGATTGGCAATGTCCTGCTAGTGTAGAGGACCTATCAGCCGTTTAATAGTATCTCTACATCACTCCCTGGGGTGATGTTTGGAGGGTTTTATTCTTGTGCAGAAGATAGTAAACAGAGCAGCCCTGAGACTGTATCCTTAGACAGGCTTGCTGGTGAGATTAACCCTTGGCTAGTGTCTGGGAACTTGGATTTCCAGAGGATTCCTGACATTTGCAGAACTGCTGAGGGTGGCTCGCTGTGCCTAAACTATACCAACACTGTGGTTCATGCTGCACACCTGCTTTCCTTCTGGGACCCTGGGATTTTGGTCATAGTGAGCAGAGGGTGCCCAGGGGACCTGCCCCCAATAAAAATCCCAGGCAAGGGGTGAGCCTCCCTGGGAGAGGGATGTTCTCACCATTCACTGCTGGGGCTTAAGCGTGTCCTGTGTGATCCACTGGGAGAAGTTCCTGAAAGCTTGTGTCTGGTTTCCCCTGTCTTCACCCTCTGAGCCTCTTTTCCCTTTGCTGTTTTGCTTTGTCTTCTTTCACTGTAATCATAGCTTTGTATAAAACTGTGCTGAGTTCTGGGGGCGCCTGGGTGGCTCAATCAGTTAAGCCTCCTACTTTGGCTCAGATCATGATTTCACGGTTGGGGAGTTTGAACCCCACATCGGGCTCTCTGCTGTCAGCATGGAGCCTGCCCTGGATCCTGTCCCCCTCTGTCTCTGTCCATCCTCCGCTTGCATGCACGTGCTCTCTCTCTCTCTCTTTCTCTCAAAAATAAACATTTTTTTAAAATACTGTTTTGAGTTCTGTGAGTCCTCCTAGCAAATCACTGAACCTGGGGGTTGTCTTGAGGATCCTCAACACAACCCCTAAGGAGCCCTTTCTTATTCTGGAATGGAAACAGTCAACAAATGTTTCACTTTAAAAATCACTGTGGTGGGGCGCCTGGGTGGCTCAGCCAGTTAAGCTTCTGACGTCAGCTCAGGTCACAGTCTCCTGGTTCATGGGTTTGAGCCCCAGTTCAGGCTCTGTGCTGACTGCTCAGAGGCTGGAGCCTGCTTCGGATTCTGTGTCTCCCTCTCTCCCTGCCCCTCCCTACTCATGATTTCTCTCTCAAAAATAAAATAAATAAATAAAAATAAGTGTGAGGTTGATGGAATTGGGGTGCCTAAATTTGAGTCCCCACTCCTCTAGGCACCTCATCTTTCTGAGCCTTGGTTTTCTCATCTGTAAAATAGGGATAAAACACCTGCTTAGCAGGGTAGGTATAAGGATGAAAGTAGTAGTGTATGTGGAAGAGTCATATAAGTAGAAGGCAAGACAGTGTGGACAGAGCTCAGAGCCCAAGTCCTGGGCTCAAAGCCTTGCCCTATCATTTAAGCCTGGGTAACTCTGCTAGCTCCACAGCAAAATAGAGTGCCTGGCACACCACAAGCTCTCAGAGTCAGATGGTGGCATTATTACCACTATTACTATTAATGACATCAATGGCTGATTAGGAAGAGCTATTATGGATAAAAATATTTTAAATTTACAATCAGATGTGTTAATATTAAAACCAGATTACTATGACAAAGAGGAGCATGAGGAAAATTTTCAAGATAACTGGACTCTTCTATATCTTGGTTATGGCGGTGGTTATGTGACGATAGGCATTTTGTCAAAACTTAGAGCTGCACTCTGCAAGGAATAACATGCTGTATGTGAATTTAAAAATAAATACAAATTTCAGGGTCAGTTTGTCAACCAAAGCTGGGGCTCTTTTGTAAAAGAGGTGGTATTTTCTGCCACAAGATCAGTAGCAAAGACAGAATTTCCAAGACAGTCTTGCTTAATGGTAGATACTCAAAAGAGGGAGAGGGAAATTCGAGGAGAGAGAACGTTGAAATGTGATTTACCGGTTTATTCATTTAGGCCTGAAAGGGATTGATGAAACCTCATTTAAAATTGATGACTTTACATGAATGAAAGTAAAACATGTTGATTGAGTGTCCCTCTGGAATCCATTGAGGGCTCTGGAATAAGATGTGGTTCTGATTGTTCCCCCAGCGAGCCATTTGAGGCCGGCTGGGCTCCGGGGAGGTGGTGTTGGCGAGAGGGGGTGGATAAATTAGATTCTCTTTGTCATGTTGCAGATGGGGCCCCTGTTGGAGGTGGGTGTGTGTGTGTGGTTCTTTGTGGCAGTTTGCAGGTGGCTGGGATGTATAGGGCATGTTAGAAGCCTAGGACCTTGGTTCACTGGGGGGCCTTTGGTTACACTCAGTGTTGTGGGTAGAGGTATAGGGCTTGGGGGCAGAGGTATGGGGCTTGGGGGCCAATCATATGGGCACAACTGAAGGAGTGGGCTGATCAGGCCGAGAAGGAAGAAAGCAGCCTAGGGGTGGAGAAGGCAGCATCTGTGCGGCACTCAGAGGCTGTAGGACTCCAAAAGGTATCAACACATGGGAGTTATGAGGCAGTGAGTTTTAGCTCCAAGTGAAGGCAAGCTTTCTTAGGAATGGAGCCATCCAACGATGGACAGGCCTGGCTCCGTAGGTAATGAGCTCTCTGTCACTGGAGGCATGCAAGTAGATGCTAGATGAGCACATCACAGATGATCAGGCACAGGATCTTGGGGAGTTGGGCCCTTCCAATCTTAGATTTTGGTTCTAAGGCAACTTTCCAGAGATGTTTTTCTTTGGTACCAGCTTGACAAAGTCTGTCTGGAGAGGCCAGAGCAGCCTCATTTCTGTGTCTTTTCACTCCTGTCCCTCCCTGATCTTCCTGTAGCCTTCAGTCCCCTTTCCTTGCTCTCCTTTTTTATTGTAGCCTCACCCAGGCAGGGGAGGGCCCTTTCCTTCATGCTTCAGCCCCAGGAGCATAGACCCTGCAGTTTGATGGCCAGAGAATGAATGTGTTTGCTCTTTATTTGCCATGTGCTTCTTCATCCAGTCATCTGCTTACCAAACCTGCTCCTGATGTCCCCTTACATGTCCTGTTAACTTAAACCATTACTCTGACACTCATCACCTGGTAAGATCAGGTCAACAGTCCTGCAAGCAGTGGGTATTAATTATCCCCATCTTACAGATGAGTAAACCCAAGCAGGGAGCATTTTCCTCTCCAGGCCTCACCATTGCATCTTGCCCAAGAAACCGAGGGCCAGATGCAGGATGGGCCCAGCTAGTTCAAGTGAGGCCAGATGGAAGCACCTGGATGCCAGGAGGCTGTGCTCCAGCAGGTCAAAGAGGTACAGACACCCTGGTCCTGGACTAGGACACATACCTTCTAGACTAGGACACATACCTTCTAGATCCTGCAGGATAAGGAACCGTCCCCTGTGCAGTTGAGGCGTGCATTCCATGCAGAGGCTTGGGGAGGCAGTGTGGGCCATTGAGGGGCTGGGTGGAAGGCCAAAGCCAAGGTCGCTGTACTTGATTCTTTTAGCACCAATGTGAGGAGAGCAGGCGGTGGGCCCAGGGAGGAGGACAGTGTGGAGTGTCAGCCAGGAAGTTCTAACTCGGAGGCCTGTGTGGTCTCCCTCCCAGCCAGCGCACCCCCCCCCACCCTCCCTTCCCTTTCGGTAATGTTCTGGCAGCCTAGAGCTGCACTGCCTGGGTACCATGATCCTGGCAGCTCCCTCTCTCCGCGTGTCCTCAGTCCCTGCGCCTCTGGCTTGTGCTTGCAGCTCTGCCCACTGGGAGGGGGCCGTCAGGGGAGGGAGGCCTCCCGAGAGTCTGCGAGTCTGTGATATGCAAACGAGCGTCTGGACCCGCCCCGCAGGCGGTCTCAGCTCGGTGTGTGCAGCTGTTCAGCATGGCCTGTTCTTTGAACCGCCCTCCATGTGGAAGGAGAAAAGCCCATCTGTTAGAAGACTCAGTGTTGGTGAGGTGACACCAGCCCCTCCCCGGGCGCGCGCAGCATCTCCCGGAGTTGAGCTGTAAGCAGATGGCAGCCGAGGTCCTGGAAGGGGCCCTGGGCGGGAGTGTGATCAGACCCGAGCCCTGCCACAGACCTGGCGGGTGGTTTGGGAAGTCGCCTCTCCTCCCCAGATCCCTGTTTTCCTGTTGGTAGAACAAAGACAATGGATGAGGAAACGTGTAGGCATCCCTTCAGGTCTGAGGGAAACACGAGTGTGTTCTTTATGTGCTGAGAGCTTTCCTTTGCGGCTGCCCCCTCAGGTGGGACTGTCCCAGCAGGCTCTCTGCAGGTAGGGAGTTCTAGAGGTGGGTGCTGGGAACCCGGCGCGGTAAAGCTTGTGATCCCTTGTCTTCTTCCTGCAGCCCCTGTGGTGATCATTCCACCCCGGAGTGTCCACAACGTCACTGGGGCACAGGTATACCTGTCCTGTGAGGTGAGGGCCGTGCCCACCCCTGTCATCACGTGGAGGAAGGTACTTCTGTCCAGGAATTCCTGTGGCGGGGGGAAGGGAGGGAGGGAGGCGGAGAGGGAGAGAATGAAAGAAAAAGAGAGGAGTTTCTCATGTGTTTGTATATGTGTCTTTATACGTAAAGCCACTATTTTAAAAAGATATGTTACATGTTCACTCCTCTACCTCCAGGTTTACACCTCAAAACTTTTTCCCCAAAGGTGCCCCCAGAGAAGGGGAGTGCCATCCTTCCTTGTGCCATTTGCTCCCTTGGCCACTTAGCAGTCGGGAAAGTTCACCTATGTATCTAACCTAGATCCGCTGGAATGAAGTTAGAGCCTACTTCACTGGATCTGGGTTTTAGAAAGACTATCCAAGTCTTAGTCCAAAACTAGATCTTCCTGCAGATCAATTTTTGAGAGACTGGCTTGGATCACAGCATATGTTGTCCTCCTATCTCGACGGCCCAGAGAAGAGCCATGAAATTCTGAGCCATTTCTGTGGAACAGTGATGGCGTCGCATCGTTGCTGTCCAGCAGGGGGTGCTGTCTGCACATACACTTAGGGTTAAAAAGCCACTGATCTTTTAATAGGAGGAAGAGGTGCTAGGCTTTGGCTTTGAGTCAGTAGGAAGATGAAGACAGCAAGGATGTCTGTGGTGCATTTCTTATGCAGAAATGTTTTTTCTAACTCACTCCTGGCTTTCCTGTCCTCTGTAGGTCACACAGTCTCCTGAGGGCACTCAGGTGCTAGAGGACCTCCCTGGGGACCACGTCAATATAGCTGTCCAGGTGCGAGGGGGCCCTTCTGACCACGAGGCCACAGCCTGGATTTTGGTGAGTATCTTGTTTGTTTAGGATTACTGGCTATTATTCATTGGCCCTAATAAAGCACCCTTTTATTTTTATGGCACGTTACACATTTCAAAGCTGTTTTTACCCTTTTCTCGTTGGACCCTACAGTAACTGTGAGGAAAGCTTAACCCCTGAGAGCGTAAGTGGTCTTCATTGGTGGTCAGAATTTGTGGCCCCAAAAAGATGTCCCTGTCCTAATTCGTGGAATCCGTGGATTCCATATCCGTGGATATGTTATATCCAAGAGGGGATTAAGGTTGCAGATGGAATAAAGTCAGCCAGTCAGCTGGCTTTGAAGACGGAGGAAGAGAGCCACAAATCCAGGAACACAGGCAGCCTATCTAGAATGGGTTTTCTCCTAGGATCCCTAGGAAGAAGGCAGCTCTTCTAATACCTTCATTTTAGCCTCCTGCTTCCCATTCAAGAACTAAATAAATATAGGGGCGCTTGGCAGGCTCAGTTGGTAGAGTGTGCAACTCTTGATCTCAGAGTTATGAGTTCAAGCCCCATGTTGGGCATAGAGATTGCTTAAAAATAAAATGTTTTTTTTTTAATTCTTTTTATTTTTTAAAATAAAGTCTATTTATTTATGTTGAGAGAGAGAGAGAGAGAGAGAATTCCAAGCAGGGTCTACACTGTCAGCACAGCCCAACATGGGGCTCAAACTCACAAAACTATGAGACCATCTGAGCCAGAGCCAGACACTTAACTGACTGAGCTATCCAGGCACCCCAAAAATAAAATCTTTTATAAAAAAAATTTAAAAACCTAAATATAATAAATGTGCGTTGTTTTAAGCCATTAAGTGTGTGGACATTAGTTATGGCAGCCATAGGGAACTAATTTATACATGTGCCCAAGACCACCTAGCCAATAAAGAAAACTGCATGTTGGCGCCCCCCTCCAGGGCTCTTCTAGGCCACGTGGCAGTTCGAGTCGTGAGAACACTGTGGTCTGAAAGAGTGAGGGAATGACAGAATGGTGGTCTGTGTTGGGCTGGCCACTCTACCTCTTGGGTTCAGTGTCCACAATTGTAAGAGGAGGGCCCTGTGACCCAACAGTCTGTGACTTAGCTGCCAGTCTCCTGTAATATCAGGATAACGATGCTCCCCCTTTCCCTCCCAATGAGTGTGAGTTCAAAATGAGATGGTGTACCTAACCCCTGGCCAGTTTGCAGTGACTCACGATTGACAAATGAAGCAAGAGAGGAGAGAGCCGGTGTGGGTCTGTTCTGCAGGGGCTTGAGAACAGGCTGCTCTCTGGGGGTGTCCAGCTCATTTCACCCCCATCTCTGCAAGGTTTGGTGATGTCTCCATCCAGCTCAGAGACTCAGAATGCAGCTGGGTCCATGGCTTTTTCAAATCAAGCACCTCCCTGTCTTGATTACAAGAAAGGGTAGGGGAAGATGGTCTCTCTCCTGTTACTTTATAAAGGCTGCCTCCATGGGGAACACTTGCAGGCCATTCCCTGGTCAGTAAATTTTTGTTCTTTTAACTTGGAGAGTTTCTTGTGATGTATGTTTATCACCTTCAATAAAAGGACCAGGTAAGCTCACAGTAAAAGACAGGAATGCAAAGGAGGCATTAAAATGAGAGCCGCCGGGGTGCCTGGGTGGCTTAGTCGGTTAAGCGTCCGACTTTCGCTTAGGTCATGATCTCGCGGTTCGTGGGTTCGAGCCCCGCATTGGGCTCTGCGCTGACTGCCAGCTCAGAGCCTGGAGCCTATTTCAGAGTCTGTATCTCCCTCTCTCTCTGACCCTCCCCTGCTCACGCTGTCTTTCTCTCTCTCTCTCCCCTAGAAATAAATAAAAAATATTAAAAAAAATAAAATAAAATGAGAGCCGCCATAGAGACGGTACAGAGAATACAATTTAACTCTTTTTTGGCAGCTAAGGCAAGAAGAGAAATAATGTGCTCTATCTTATTTTGAAAAAGAGTAAGTATTCAGATGCATCATTAGGAATGAAACAAGGAAGTGATTTTGCCGTGCTGTGTATGACTACATAAACTTGCCTGTTTTATTTCTAGATCAACCCTCTGAGGAAGGAAGATGAAGGAGTGTACCTGTGCTATTCAGCAAACGCCGTTGGGGAGGCCCAGTCCCATGGCACGGTGACTGTTACAGATCTGAGTAAATACACAGGCCCCCGCTTCCCAGCTCCGGACGACCGCCTGTGATGGAGCAGTGTACATGTTCTAAGTCATTTTCGGTAGTTATACACCTGTGTCACAAGATTGAGATGCCTTATAAGATGCATGACAGCAAAGAAGAAAAACATGTAAATCGGGGAGGAAATACCAAACAGGAGTAGGAGCATGTTACAGCTAGCAGGTAGCATCTCCAGGGAGGTCAACACTATACCACTCCAGGCTTCCCTCCTGGCATGCCAAGTCGGGAGCTCTGAACATTGTGGGTGTCAATAGGTGGGAAAGACCAGTTGTTGTTTTTCTGAAGCTGAACAGAACATTTCCTTCCTGGAGAGGGCACAGAGAGAGCAGACATTGTCATCGTGACAGCACCCATGGGAAAACATGCCCGCAGAGGAGGCCGTGTGTCTGTCCCCAGGTTCTGCCTGGGGAAGAACAGCGGTTCGTGCCGTGCTTAGCCGTGTGTCTCTAGGAGAATCTGCATCTCCCCCGGCCCCAGGGCTCTTCGTCCCCGCAGTCTGCCGGGTGAGAGCTGGGCTTGCGTTAGTCCCCTGCCCACAGGCGGACTGTGAACCTGGAAAACAAGCTCCCGAAGTAGCGAGCGTCTGCTGCGTTGCGCCCAGGGCCCGCTGGGGCACAGCCACCAACGTTTATGTCTTGCTCACGTTCCTTGTCGTGGCTGCGGTTGGTTGGCTGTGGCTCTGTTCTGTGTATCATATCAGGACCCAGCTGGAGGAGCAGCCCCAGTGTGGCCTGGGTCCGTTCTTTGTGGCAGAGGGGATGAGCGAGAGACTGAGCCAGGTACACTGTCCCGTTTAAACTTCTGTTCAGCGGTGGGGGTGTCATATCTGCTTAAGTGCAGCCACAGGCCCAGCATCAGCGGGGTAGGGGATGCTGCTGCCATCCCAGGAAGCCAGGGCAGGGATGCTGGCTTTTGCTGCAGCTGTAATGCATGGTCTTTCCTATTGAGCCACTACGGTTGCACACCTTCTGTGTACAAGGCCTTACATCAGGTCTGTAGGGAGGCACAGGAACACAAAACAAGGAACAACATTAAGCGAGAAGGGGTACAGTGTTAAGGAAGTGAGGGGCGTGTGAGGACAGAGAAGCTGCTTAGAACTGGGGAAAAACAAAGGAGGATGTCGCTGAGGAAGTGGCGTTAGAGTTGAAGGATGGTGGATGAAGTCGTTTGCACTTCTGGAAACCGAGGAAAATATAAGGTGGGAAATGGTCAAGTGGGAATTCAGGTAGGAGACGGTTCTTAAAGTTGCCCTCTTGATTCTCTGTTTTTTAGGTATATGTATTGTTTTATGTTCTCATATATGTATCACATATCAGGACTTTTTTCCTGCACACACGTGTACATATATGTGTGTCTATATATATATTTCATGTTTCAAATGTGTACACAATTTTTAAGTATATATGTATTTAAAAAGCAATGAAATTAGGCTATGAATTCAGTCTATTATAGATGAGCTTTCAAAAGAGAGCCACAAAGAACCATGGAATTTTAAGAATATGCCACGACCCAGTTTTTCAGTTCCCCCTACAATATGCAGTACTGGCCAGCTCTTGCTTGCATACCTCCAGTGGTGTGGAGCTCACTACCATCAGACTTCTATTTTTGGATTTCCTGGTAGCTGAAAGTTCTTTCTTGTATTAAACTGCATTCTGTCTCTCTGAAATGTCCATCCAGTGATCCCACTTGTACTTCTTGGACACCCCCAAGGCCCTTCTGCTCCCCACCAGCACCACCCCTTGCCAGGAAAATATAAGATTAAATTGTTTCCCCCACCTTCCATTTACCATACAGTTGATTGTGGCAGAGCAATCAACTTCTTTTCTCTCACCCTTTTCTCTCTTTCCTTCTAGGTCTTAGAAACATTGATGACAGGATGTTGGAAAAGCCAAGTCATGGATCCTTTTTTTCCCCGTGAAGAGTTGGAGAAACTGTAGATGACCCCTTTTGTATGTTTTTAAAAATTAGATGCAAACTAGATTCATATGCAGATGTAGTTTTTAGCAGGGCAAGTTTCCACCAGACTGCATGTGGCTTTTTTATACTTTTGAAATGAACTGCTCTGTGAGAATTCTTTTTTAACTCCCTCCCAGGGAAGGTCACCTGGTGGCGTATTTGTAATTCTAAAGGGGCTGGAACAAGGCCTGTGTGGCCTTGCGCCTTTACCTCATTTGTCTGTGACTGATTAGCAAAGCTCTGTGATTTAGTGTGTGCTTTGGGAGGACGGAGAGAGTCCCACCTCCATCCTCTGCCTCCTCTCTGACTTGCTGTGTGACCTGGAGAGGCCCCTCCCCATTCTGAGCCTTTGTCTCTTGACCTGGGAGTGCGGCATTTGGACTAGATGTTACCTGTGTCCCTTAGAGCCCTGCCATCCCAGAGTAAGATGGCCCTGTGGAAAAAATACAGAAGTGTAGTCTTGGCATTCCTTTTCAGAACACCTCAAAACAGCTGCCATTGCTGCATACCAGGGTGGGTGTGGAGCTGGCCACAGCTTTTCCATTCCTGCCCTTTTCCCACCTTAAAGAGATGGAGTTCTAGGGGCACCTGGGTGGCTCAGTCGGTTAAGCGTCCGACTTCGCTCAGGTCATGATCTCACAGTTCGTGGGTTTGAGCCCCGCGTCAGGCTCTGTGCTGACAACTAGCTCAGAGCCTGGAGCCTGCTTCAGATTCTGTGTCTCCCTCTCTCTCTGACCCTCCCCTGCTCACGCTGTCTCTCTCTCTCTCTCTCAGAAATAAATAAAACATTTAAAAAAATAAGAGAGAGAGAGAGATGGAGTTCTAGATGGGACAATTTACCAGGCTCAGGAGCCCCTTTGCTGGGTGCTTGGGGACTAAGATGTCCCTTTATCAACAAGCCCAGCATCCTCTAACCAGGTAAGCAGTAGACACCTGGCTTCTGGACATCAAACTGAAGAAATGGGGTCAAATGCTTCTTCCTCTGAGCTGTAAGATTATAGTGTTAGTAGAATACATTTTGCTTAGAGATGTTTTGACCTCACCCAGAAATTAGGCTTTCTTTCTTTCCGTTCTTTTCTTTCGTTTCTTAACATTCTTTCTTTTCCTTTCTTTCCTTCCTTTTCTTTTTTCTTTTTTAATGTTTATTTATTTTTGAGAGAGAGAATGCACAGTGCAAGTTGGGGAGGGGCAGAGAGAGAGGGAGACACAGAATCAGAAGCAGGCTCCATGCTCTGAGCTGTCAGCACACAGCCCAACACTGGGCTTGAACTCACAAACCATGAGATCGTGACCTGAGCTGAAGTCAGAAGCTCAACTGACTAAGCCACCCAGGTGCCCCTCTTTTCTTTTCTTTCAGTGAGACAAGTATTTATCTAAGTGAAAAAATAGATTCCTCTGGGTGACTAAAATTTTTTTAAAATTTTTTTTTAATTTTTTATTTTTGAGAGAGAGACAGAGTGTGAGTCAGGGAGGGGCAGAGAGAGAGGGAGACACAGAGCTCTAGGCTCTGAGCTGTCAGTACACAGCCCGACGCGGGGCCTGAACCCATGAACCGTGAGATCTTAACCTGAGCTGAAGTCAGATGCTTAAGCGACTGAGCCACCCAGGTGCCCCTAAAATTATTTTAAGTCAGAACTGGGATCTCACTTGTGTCTCATCCTTAAAGTTCATGAAACGCTTTTCTGTCTGTGGCCACTTCACAACTCCAGCACATCAGGCAGGGTGAGCATGGATGTCCCTCCCACTTTGCAGATGAAGAAACCAGGCTCCGATACGGAGGCGTTTGCCCAAGGTCCGAGGGCCTCTGAGAAGGATCGGAACTCAGGGCACCTGGCCCCCCCGACACCCTTTCTATACCATGGTGCTGCTTCTCAGGATAATCTCATGGCTGTGGAAAGGAAGGGGCTTCAGGGGCTCTCCTCCAGGTCCCTCTCAGCTTTTACAGCACACCCACACGCCACTCCCCCTGGGCGTCACATTCTAGAATCCTTTTTGGAATTGCATTTTCTGCCTTTGAGCCTGGCAGAAATCTGAAATATTGGGGTGGCATCACCCTGATGTACTACATGGCAGGAGCTTTGGCCTGAGAATCCAGAAACATGAGGTCCATTTGGGGATTCATCCTTGGCCTGCTGCCTGACTCAAAGCAAGTCCTCTTGACCTTCCAGACCTCTATTTCCTCATTTGAATAAGAAGGCAAGGAAACTAGATGGGTAGTTTGCAAACTTTAAAACATTGGAACCCCTTTCTTGGAATAAAATCAGAGTTGAAACTGATTAACTGGAAGCTGTGCTTGTGTGTTGGAAGGTGGGGCTGCGGGGGGCCTGCTCACATCCCCCCCCTACTCGGCACCCCTACCCCCTTCCCGCCCCACCGCAGGGTTTCTGTGCTCAAGATCTGCAGCTGAGTCTCTGTGATTTGCATAGTTGGGAAAAGACTTGGTAAGGCACTTGCAGCGAAACTGTCATAAGTAGGGATGCTGTGGCCCTGGAGAAGGTACTAGAACATCATGCATCTGCTGATAAGCATGTCCAGCAGAACCCATTGACTCACCTCACATTTGCTGGGTCACAGGTGGAGAGCTGGGTCTAGATGCAGAGAGCAGGGCAGACGGGGCGCTTGGGTGGCAGAGCTGGACAGCAGAACCACAGGGGGCTGGGTTAGCGTAATGATGTGCAAAATAATAATAATAATAATGCACTGTCTGAAATTTTCACCAAAACTGAAAAGGCAGATTAACAGGATTGTTCCAGTAGGAGACCCCTCCCGGGCCGGAAAGAATGTGTGCTGTTGCTGTGGCCGTTCAGAAACATGGTGCCACCAGGAACTGGGTTTTCTACCGTATTTTCATAAATGTGCTGAGATCACATGGCCCCTGCACCTGAAAATAAATGATTTTAGGGACAGTGTTTGTAATCTGTTTGTCCTGGGAGCACTGCTGTGGTTGGCGCAGGTCCCACTGATATGTCTCTACCAGCGCTGACACTGACACATCTTGTCCCTTCCTCACCCACATCAGCTGCTTCAGTCCCAGTCCTTCCCCTCACACCTGGGTTCTCATCACAGCCCCACCTGGACAGCTTGCTCGCAATTTTTAACCCATCCTAATCACCTCCTGCCGGATCTTCTAACTCCCACAGAGCTCATGTCTCCTGCTGGGTACGCATCCCAGCATTTCATTCATTCAGCTTAGCCATGCCCTCTGTCATCTCTCACGTGCACACAGGGTGGTGGTTTCCAGAGGCCAGAAGGGTGGCAATCTGGCACAGTGGACAATGGCACTATGAGGTGGGTGGGACCTGGGCCCTCGGGCGAGACTCTGGTGGGGAAGGGTGGGATGAGGTTGTGTCCTGCCAGGCAGCACAAGGTGTCTGCTTTGTGAACACAGCGGGGCGGGGGGGGTGGGGGGGGTGGAGATCAGAGAAGACTTCCTGGAAAAGGAGGCATCAGAGCTGCGGATTGGAGTGGGTAAGGGGGATTCTGGGCCCCAGAAATAGCATGCGAAAGGAGCAGGGTGGCTTGTGAAGGGGAGCAGTGAGCTGTGGTGGTTGCCTGGAGCTATGGTGGCAGGTGTGGAGAGCAGTCTTAGGCCACACCCCTAAAGGCCACCAAGGCTTAAGGGAGACCTTTCAAAAGCCAATGTTCAATCCCAAAACCTAACCACTTCCCACCTTACTCAAAAAAGTCCAATTTTGGGGCGCCTGGGTGGCTTAGTCGGTTAAGCGTCCGACTTTCGACTTTCGCTTAGGTCATGATCTCTCGGTTCGTGGGTTCGGGACCCGCGTCGGGCTCTGTGCTGACTGCCAGCTCAGAGCCTGGAGCCTGTTTCAGTCTGTGACTCCCTCTCTCTCTGACCCTCCCCTGCTCACGCTGTCTCTCTCTCTCTCCTAGAAATAAATTTTTTTTTAAAGTCCAATTTTTAGTAAAAATTGATTTTTCTTCAGACTTTATGGTAAAATTAATTCTACATCTTTAAAACAACATTGCCCTCCCCTTTCCCCCAGGGATGGATGACACAAGAAAAATTAATAAGAATGAGCAAATCAATTGACAATGAACAGTCCCCTCTAATGAATTTCCTCATTCCCAGCCTTTGTCAGGGCCTCCTGAACGTTAAATCAGAGAATGATTATGTGATATTTTAATTAATTAAAGGGAGCTAAAGTAGCCTGACGTCTGTAGCTGAATAATGAATTCAGAACGTGGGAGCCCGTCACCCAGGACAGAGCGGATAGCAGTGGCTGTCCATGCTTGGCTCAGTGGGGTTGACTCTGTCTCCTGGAATGTGAACTTTACAGTCAGGGCTGCCGCTGAGTTTAGCCGCAACTGCATCAGGGGCTGACAGGTGTAGGCGGGCAGAAAGCGGAACATTCTGTGTCCCCTTTCACTATGGCTGTTTCCTCATTCCTGAGTCTCCCTCAAGGGAGTGGCTGGTTGTCGAGGGAAGAGGAAAAATCACTGGGAGGGATGATGTGCAGAAGCTTCTCTTCCCTCCACTCATAAACCCACACACCACACACATTTGCAGACTACCAGCCTTGCTCTGGGCTGAGGGGCTGCTGGCGCTCACAGCCCCCAGAGTCGCTGGTGGCCCCGAGCCCCAACCTGTCCCTGTGCTGCTGGACGTGCCACAGTTCTCCCTCAGGTAGAATGGGCATTAGCTGTGGAGTTAAAGACTTAGAAGCAAGGTCAAGCTGTGCTGCAGTCTATAGGTCTGGGTCCCTTCCTCTGCTCTCAGAGCCTGCCTGAGGGAGGGCACTGTCCACTCTGGAGGGGATGCTGAGGGCTGGGTGCCCGGTGGCAGCAGGACAGGGAGGCAGGTCAGACGTGCCGGCGGGGGGGGGGTGGGGGAGGGCTGTGGAAGACACCATCCAGTGGGACGAAAAGTCAGACCCATTTCACTATATGTTAACAAAAAAGCGCAGGCACAGAACAAAACTCAATGAAGGGTGGGCATTATGAGCTCAAAGGGGCCAAAGACGGCTGATTAAGATGGTCAGAGAAAGCATCCTGGAGGAGATGGGCCCTCCATAGGGCTCTGAGAAAATGGGGTGGATTTAGAGAGGAAAGAAGAAAGGCGGAAGTGCATGAGCAAGGCTGGAAGGTGGGGAGCCCATGAGGGGATTGAACTCTAAAAATATCTTGGTGAGAAACATCTCATACACCTGCATGGAGGTTACCACGTGTGTTAGAGCAGGGACGAGCTGTCCGCTGAAAGCTGGGGACCTCTCCTCAGTGTAAAAATGTCCCTGTAACTACATTTCCCAGCCTCCCCCGGCACCTTGGTTGGGTCAGGTCATTTTGGCCAGCGGACTGAATGGAAGCAATGTGTTCCATGCTGGGGCCAGGGCTTTAAAGAAGTAGGTGGGCCTTTTCCACACTTTTGTCCCCATCTACCAGCTGACACAGAGGTCTCTGAGGCCCCATGCAGTTTTGGGTCTGTGGACCCCTAGGGATTCTACAGATGGATTCATGGGGTCTGTGAGCCCCTTGAACGTGTGCAGGATTTTTAAAATTTTTCTTAATGTTTATTTGTTTTTGAGAGAGAGGAAAGGAGAAAGAGATAGAGGGAGGGAGAAAGGAGAGAGAGAGAGAAAGGAGAAAGAGATAGGGGAGGAGCAGAGAGAGAGGAAGACAGAGAATTCAAAGCAGGCTTGGCACTGTCAGCACAAAGTCTGATATGGGGCTCGAACTCATGAACCGGGAGATCATGACCTGAGCCGAAGTCAGATGCTCAACCAACTGAGCCACACCCCAAAATTGTGCAGAACTTTGTGTGGATGGGCACGGGTGCAGTTTTTTCTAGTAGCTTTCATTAGCTTTTCAGAAGAATACATAACATTAAAATGGTTAAGAATCATTGTTGACGGTGGAGCCACAAGATGGAAGGAATCTGTAACCTCTGAATCTCCTTTTGGGAAATAAGCACCATTAACTAGACACCTGCATTAGATTATTAAAGAAATTAACCATCGTTATTCATTAACCATTGGTTAGTTGCTTAACCAGGATTAAGTAAGAAATAAACAGTTGCTGTGTTGACCCCCTCAAACTTGGGGGTTTGTTGTGGTACTAAAGTTAGGCTGGGACACATGGGAAGAGTATGTAGCTGGGGGCCAGGAGACCTGTACTTCAGGCCACACTCCGGCACCACGGAGCCCCATGGTCTTGGACTGGTTACTCGGTCCACCCCTCTACCTAAGTGAGTGGGGAGGCCAGAGGCTCTCCAAGACCCTCAACATGTGCCTCCTTGCTTTCCTCCCAAGGTCTTCCAATTCTAGGATTGATGTCTAGATCCCTGGGGCTTGAGGGGTTAAGTGGTACTCTCGATCTACAGCAGTCTGGCTTCGGCCCCTACCCCCCTGCACAAACTGCCCTTTTCAAGCCTCCTGCCCCAAACTGGGGCTTCAGCCAGATCACACTTCTCTGTCCTCTTACCTGACCTCTTGGAAGCACTTGACTCTGCCGAGGGCTCCCTCCCTTTACAAACTCCCACCTTCCTTGGCTTCTTGGCTCCTCCCTCTCAGGTCTTCCTCCTGCGTCTCAGCTGCTTCTCCTTAGTACCCTTTATGGAATTCTCATTCTCCCCTCATGCTTGATGTTGGCATTATCAGGATCAGGGTATCTTTGTTTTTCCAGCAATCTGTTGTCAACATGGAAGCTCCAGTGATCCTTTTATTTATTTTTTTAAATATTTTTATTTATTTATAGGAGAGAGAGAGAGACAGCGTGAGCAGGGGAGGGTCAGAGAGAGAGGGAGTCACAGACTGAAACAGGCTCCAGGCTCCGAGCTGGCAGTCAGCACAGAGCCTGACGCTGGCAGTCAGCACAGAGCCCGACGCGGGGCTCGAACCCACAGACCACGAGATCATGACCTAAGCGAAAGTCGGATGCTTAACCGACTAAGCCACCCAGGTGCCCCTCCAGTGATCCTTTTAAAACAGGTCAGATCATGTCCCTGCTCTGTTCAAAAACCTCTGGTAGCTCCTTCATCATCTAGAGTAAAGGCCCCAATTGGCACAGTGACCTTCAAAGCTCTATTTGCCCTTACCCCAGACCCTCTACTTCTCTATCTCCATCTCTAGCCTTTGCTTGCACTACTCTGGCTCCTTGCTCCCAGCCTCAGGGCCTTTGCACCTGCCATTTCCATACCTCTTACAGTCCTTTATCTTCTCTTCAGTGAAACAATCTCTGAGCACCTTATTGAAAACTATAATTGCTACTCACCCCACCCCCACGTCTCCTAGTCTCCTTCCCAAGCTGGACTCTTCTCCAGAGTAACCTTATCTACTTGACAGACTAAATGTTTCACTTGTTTTACTTGTGGTCAGCCTCGCCCATCAGGAAAAACGTCCAGGAATGGTATTTAGCTCCCTACTGTGTTCCCGGCACCTGGAATAGTAGTTCCTAACACATGGGCAGCACTGAATACAATGTGTTGAATAAACAAATAAATAAATGAACTCACTCTCTTGTCCCCAGATCTGCTCCTGCAGCTAAGTTCCCTTTCATAATGCTAGCACTATTGCCACTTGGTCCCCAGCTGGGAGCATGGGTCACCCTAACTTCACTCTCCTCTTGCAGCAATCTGTCACCACACCCAGAAGAACACCTGTGGGCTGCCAGGATCTGCCACCCATCCTCACACCTGGCTCAGGTCACATCACTTTGGCAGTGGCAGTAGCGTCCAGCTCCAGGTCGACCCCTCAACCCATCCTCTCACTGAAGCATAACCTGCTTTAGAAACTAAAATATGATCGTATCACTTTCCTTGGGAAACCTTCATGGCTTCCCATCGCTGGACAGCATGTGAACTTCCTTTAGGGCCTACAGCCCCTTCATAATCCAGCCCCTCCCCCCTCCCAGGCTTTTCCTTCCCTCATACCATTCCTCACGCCCTCCATTCTGTCTCACAAACCCCAGGCCCTTCTCCCAGGGGCATTCTTCCTGTGTCTGCCTCGTTACCTCCTTCTCATCCAGCAGATCTTCTGCCCCTCCCTTGGGGCTCTCCCTTGGGGCCGAGTGGAGCGCAGTAGATTCAGGACACCCGAGTTTGAATCCTGGCTCCACTTACTAGCTGAATACCTCTGGGCCTCCACATTTATTTAGCAAGTGGAATGCTAATAATAAGTACCTTGCGGGTGGTTAGAAGCATTAAATGAGATCATATATATTATTATAGGTGCCTTATACGTATTGTGTCGGCTTCATGTTATTTCTTTCTTTCCAACCTGCCTAGCACTGGCACCGGAGCCTTTCCCCGCCCAGTCAGTGAATGATATGAGCAAATTAACTAACAAGGTGACCACCAGAGGTCGGCCTCACACCCAGAATAGAGTCGACCCAAACTAGTGTTCTTAAAAGGCCTGGGGTCTGGGATCCGGGATCTGATCAGGGGTAGCCCTGATGGACCCAGCAGAGAAGCAGTGTATTTGACCTTGTTCAACAGCATTGCTATTGGCTCTTGAGGCTTCAAGGTGTGATAGACACTGGTCCCCCTTCTGGCCCCTAGTGTATGCCTGAGACAATGGGTGCAAATGAGCTGCAGGCTAAACCTCTCAGTTTCCACCTCCTCATCTAAAAAGGGGGTCAGCCTACTGCCTCTTTTACGGGATTGTGAGGCTTCAGTGGCGTGTGAAGACAGTTGGCAAAGATCGTGCTCCACAGAGGAGGTGCTTGGTGCAAGTTTGTTGCATGGGCAGTGGCTCAGAGTTGCAACATCTAGCGCCAAGTGAAATCCTGCCCTTAAGGCTGCCCAGTTCAACCTTCTGCTCACGCCTCCCGCAATCAGAGCAATGCCAGAGGACAGAGGGGCGGTGGCGGCTCGGCTGACTGGGAATCTGACCTGACTCCTCAGTCTCAGAATTTCAGGGATCGGAAGTGAGAGACCTATTAGATTGTCTTTTCACAGTCCCACCCACACTGGGACACCCTCTAACAGTCCCTCTTGGTTTAGAGGTAGAGAACAAATGAGGAACCGAGTTGAAAACGTCGGGATACTACGGAGAAGGGCACTTGTGGGGATGAGCACTGGGTGTTATATGGAAACCAACTTGACAATAAACTATTTGTAAAAAAAAAAAAAAAAAACGGAGACCTCCACTCCCCAGCCACCCGCTCCCTCCCACCTCCCCCTCCAATGGCCTCCAAGGGAATTAGGTAAAAGGTGTGCTTTGCAGGGGGAGTCAGGGTCACCCCAGCCTTAGACAAATGGTGCAGAAAGTAGGCCCTAGGAAGGAGAGAAGAGGGGTCTGTTTGGGCCTCAGGAAGCAGTTTCAGGCCCACGCCTAAAGACCTGGGACAAAATCATCTTGAAAACAGGACACTGAAGAGATGACCAAGGTTGTGCATCCATAAGACTGAGTGCACTAGGAAGTATGGGGATTCGTGAGCAACATGGTCTAGAAAGATGGAAGATGAGAAGAGAGAGGATCGGCACTGGTTCTGTACCATGGTCTGGCTGACTTGGAATTTCTCCCTTCAGATGGGGAATGAGGTTGGAAGACTAACAATAAATACACTGCACTCTGAGGTATGAGATTCTGAAAACCCCTAGTATGTCAGAATGGCCCTGATGCTGGGCTCTGCTTGAGGGGTGTTGTGTTTGGGACTTGCTCTAGGCAAGGGCTTTCCTCTGTGGGCCTTAAAGTTGCACTTTCTCACTCAACCAAGAGGAAAAAAAATGCAACTAGAAATATTGGGGAGGGGACTTTTGCATCCAGCTGGGCGTTGAGTGGATGATTTATCTGGGTCCCTTCCATCCCCACGACTCTAAAATGTTCAGTTAAAAGAGAATATTGATACAAAATTCATTTGCAAATGGAATTACGAGTATTTTTTATTTAATTTTTAATTGAAATTAATTCACATATGATAAAATTCACCCTTTTATGTGAATCACTGAGCAGTTCAGCACTTTTTAGTATGTTCACAAAGTTGTACAACTATCACTACTATCCCTTCAGAACCCTTCAAAACCTCCTCAAAAGAAATCCTAGACCCATTGGCAGTTACTCCCCATTCTCTCCTCCCCCCATACCTGGCAACCATGAATGTACTTTCTGTCTCTGGATTTGCCTGTTCTGGACATCTTGTATAAATGGAATCATACAATATGTGATGGCCTTGTATGTCTGGCTTCTTCCACTCGGTGTATGTTTTCAAGGTCCATCCACGTAGCAAGTGTCAGTACTTCATTCCTTTCTATGGTTGAGTAGTACAAGGAATATTCCATGGAAACATTTCATTTATCCACTCACTCACTAGCTGATGGACACTTGGGTTGTTTACTTAAAGGAATGGTTATATCAGTGCATTTGTTGTCCACTTCTTCCCTCAAATGAAGGAAAATCGGTAGCAAAATGTAGGGTAAGCAAGAGAAAACAGTCTGGCAACTGGTACTTTAAAAAAGGAAACGCATCCTTGATTTTAGGTTAAGTCACTGAAAAATGGGGCCAAGATCTGGCACCCACCTAGTTTGAAACTCCTAACGCCTTCCCATCCTATGTCTAAGCCATCAGGTTAATCCACTGGGAAGTTCTTGGATCCGAAGGAAGAACGAAAAGCCACTGTCCAGATCAGTGAGTTTTAATCTATTTTCTAGACTCTCAAGATTTCATGGACATAACTCAGGGCCACCAAGGGGGCTGGGCTGAGGGGCAGGTGGAGAGAACTCTGAACCCAGTCCCCAACCCTGCGTTCACTAGAGCAGCTCTCATTTCAACTGCTTTATTTGGTGAGCTTCTCTCAAAGAATTCATCTGGAACTAATAAAGTGGGGTCTGGGGCTAAAAAATGATTTGGCAACCGCTGGTCTAGGTGATTATGGAATCCCTGGACTGGAGGAAGGTCTCTGTGATGGCCATTCTTACGAGTTCTTCTGAGGAATCTTGATGGTAACCGTCTTCACCTCTGTGTAGGCCTTAAGCCCATCCTCCCCCAGCTCCCTCCCGTTGCCAGATTCCTTAAACCCTCCGAATGGCGTGTGGCAGGTGACAATGTTGTAGGTGTTTACCCACACTGTGCCAGCCTGGAGCGCCTGTGTGAAGTACATGGCCTTGTCCAGGTCCCGTGTGAACACTGCAGCAGCCAAGCCATACCTGGTGTTGTTGGCTCTCTCGATCACCTCCTCGGTCTTCTTGAATTTAAACAGGGGCTGCACAGGCCCGAAGATCTCCTCTCTGGCGATCCTCATGTCATCCTGCACACCACCAAAGACCGTGGGCTTGATGAAGAAACCGCGCTCCCCCAGACGCTCCCCGCCACAGAGAAGTTTTGCCCCCTCCTTCTGGCCAAGCTGGATATAGCTCAGGATTCGCTCGAACTGCTCCCTGTCCACCTGGGGCCCCTGCTGAGTGTCCAGATCAAAGGGGTTCCCGACTCTTCTCTGCTTGGCCTTCTCCACGGTTCTCTCGAGAAACTCATCATAGATGGATTCTTCCACGAAGGTCCGGGAGCCCGCACAGCAGCACTGGCCCATGTTGAAGAACAGGGCTTCGTGGCACTGCTCCACGGCATGGTCCAGGTCAGCGTCGGCCAGCACGATGCTGGGGCTCTTCCCACCCAGCTCCAGGGTGACTCTCTTCAGGTTGGAATCGCCGGCCGCCTTCTGGATCAGGTGGCCCACCTCAGTGGAGCCGGTGAAGGCAACTTTGTCGATATCCATGTGCTGGGCGATGGCCGCTCCTGCTGTCGGGCCGTAGCCAGTGATGATGTTCACCACCCCGGGGGGAAAGCCCGCCTCTTTAATGAGGGAGGCCAAGTACAGAGCAGAAAGAGGGGTCTGCTCTGCTACCTTCATGACCACAGTGTTGCCCGTGGCAAGCGCGGGGGCGAGCTTCCAGCCCTGCATGACCAAGGGGAAGTTCCATGGGATTATCTGGCCGCAGACACCAACAGGCTCGTGCCGGGTGAAGCAGAAATGCTCACCATCCATGGGGATGGTCTTGCCGTGCCACTTGTCGGCCCAGCCGGCGAAGTACCGGTATACTTTGATGACCTCATCCAGGTCCAAGACATAAGACTCCTGGAAAGGCTTCCCGTTGTCCAAGGTCTCCAGTGAGGCCAGGTAGACACGATCTCGCTCCACAAGGTCAGCCAGGCGGTTCAGCAGCCGGCCCCGTTCGGAGGCGTCCATCTGGCGCCATGGAGACCCCAGGCGGAAGGCCTCGCGGGCCGCTTTCACGGCCCGATCCACATCAGCCCGGTCCCCTTCAGCCACCTGGCCAATGACCTCTCCCGTGGTGGGGTTTACTGTCGGGAAGGTCTTCTTGCTGGCTGCATCTTGCCACTCGTTGTTGATGAAGAGCTGGTTGTAGTGGATGTCTGGATTCGGGATGGGGCTCGGGAGCGCCGCTGCCGAAGAGTACGGGGCGGTCCTGCCACGGAGGCAGAGCAGCCGGGCCACGGGCACCAGGCAGCGCAGCATGCTCACTAGTCTGGAGGGGGACGGGGAGAACCAGAGTGAACGAGTGAGAGGGGCCAAAGTGGTCCCCCAAAGGCACCGGCTAAGATGTTCAAAGCTGCTAGCATAAAGGGGTGCCACTTCTAAAAACATGGATTGTAAGTTGTACAGAAGCCCTAAAGAACTCTCTGGGCCATCTTCCTCATGTCCCATCTATCCCCCAGCTCAGTCCCTCACCTCTTTTGGGTCTTAGGTCAAATGTCACCTGCTCTGCAAGGCCTTCCCTGACTGCCCTTTGCAAAATTTACAAAAGTGCAACTTTTCTCACCGCCAGCACTCTGTCCCCCATCCAGTGCCTTATTTCTCCCCATCTGACACATCAAATAGTATATTTACACACTCACATGTTTATTGTCTGCCTCTCTCCAATAAAACATCAGCTCTAAGAGGGCAGAGATTTTTTCCCTTGCTTTGCTGTGTCCCTGATGCCTCAAAGTATGTTTGCTACAGAGCAGCTGTTCAACAACTAGTTATTTAGTGACATACATCAAAATCTCCACAAAGACTGCTCACAACTTGATCTAATAATGGAGTAGAAACCAAAGGGACTGAGAGACAGAGTTATTCTCTGAAACAGGGGCTTGCCTCTGTGCCTCAGTTTTCTCTTCTGTGAAAGGCCTCATGGGGCTACACTGAACGAGGCTGTGCACGTGGCAATCCTCTGCCCCAGTGTATCAGAGCTAGCCACAGACACTGGCCTGGCCAGGCCCGGGGCAAAGGTCTCAGCTTCCCCGGAGTGCAACCAGCCTGGCAGCAGCTGGGAAGAAGGGCCTGTTTATTCTTGCCTACAACTCTGAAAACAGTGCATTTTATTAAAGCAACTAAAGCAATTACTAAAGCAATTAAAGGGGTGACCGCGTGGCTCAGTCGGTTAAGCAGCCGACTCTTGATTTCAGCTCAGATCATGATCTCACAGTTCGTGAGTTTGAGCCCCTCATGGGGCTCTGCACTGCCAGCACAGAGCCTACTTGGCATTCTCTCTCTGCCCCTTCCCTGCTCATGTTTGTTCTCTCTCAAAATAAATAAATAAACATAAAAACATTTTTAAAACCAACTATAAAATTTAATCAGTATACAAAATTTATTCAATGAAATTTAAATGGTGTATAAAACTTCTAGGTTCACTGAAACAGTTACTCTTTAGCCAGGACATCAATCCCTTCACCTTCTCTGTCTCATCATCAATCCCTTCACCTTCTCTGTCTCACGTGAGTCTTGACCCACCCAGCAGCCAAAAGGAATTGCACCTGCTTTCTCCACCCCCACCCCTGCATGGCTCACCCTCTGTCACTGGGCATCCTGGAAAGCAAAGCCCCAGCCAGGTCCCCCAGTGCCCTCCCTTGGAGGATGGTTGAGCCAGCAGACCTGTAAGAGGTACACTCAGGTTCCATCCTGTTCAGGATGTTGAGACAGAAGAAACTTTGGGTACAACAGACCTGGGTCTGAGGAGGGAGGGATCCCAGGGGAGGGGTAACCAATCCAGGGGTTGGGGAAGTGGAGGGACTACACAGGTGAGAGAGATAATCATAGGCCAAGGCCGGCAAGTCTTCCATGAGGACCCAAGGCTGTTCCTCCTCTAGGGGCTTAAATAAATAGGGTCTGTGCTTAGAGCTTCCACTTGCATAAAATAAGATCACTGCTCACAGCACACCACACTTTACAGTTTACAGGTCATTTTCTTAGCAGGTAAGTCACTGAGACTCCCAGGAACCCCTGGGGTGATCTGGGCAGATAATGGCCCCCGTTCTGGAAGAAGGTTGGGGATTAGAGAGGCACAGGGACTCACCAAGGGCACACAGCAAGTGAGAGTAGGAATCTCAGCCAGGATTCCCAGAGCCCCAGCTTTGTGTTTTCCCCCGACTGGCTGCAATTTCTTACAGTTCTTGGTATCAGTGCCCACTGTGCCAAGGGTCAGCCGCCCTTCTGGATCACCCAGCAAGAGGTGGCATCAACTTTGCCTGTCACAGCCTCTAGGCTCTTAGAGCCTGTCACAGTCAGTGGGCTCTAAGCT
Source organism: Proteles cristata cristata (assembly GCA_017311185.1). Taxonomy (NCBI): domain Eukaryota; kingdom Metazoa; phylum Chordata; class Mammalia; order Carnivora; family Hyaenidae; genus Proteles; species Proteles cristata. The sequence goes on from JAESUZ010000620.1 coordinate 44,436, forward strand.
GGAGTGGACTGGATGGGCCAGAGCTATGATTTCTAGCTAAGGGGCGGGGGCAAAGTTTGCAGGGGTCTGGGTCCTCCTCCGGGCTCCATTAGGAATCACCCGGTGTCCTGGGTGCAGGCACACGCTTGGAAGCTGCAGCCTCCAAGGAAGTCTCTCCCTCGGGACTGAGGGAGAAAGGTGCTAATTACCTGCAGCAGGCTGGGGTCCGGTGCAGCTTCCAACTCTCCCAGGTCTAGTCCAGCCTCCCTCCGCTAGCTCAACGCCACCCCGCTTCTGCGCAGCGACTCAGACTCTACCCCAAGCCTCGAGGCTCCACCTGCGTCCTGGGGGAGCCGGTCTGTGGCCCGGGGGCAAGGCCGTTCCTCCCTCGACGCGCTGGCGGGTCCGGGCTGGAACGGCCAGGAGTGGGGAGGGCAGCGCTCCCCACTTCCCGGGTCCTAGCCACCGCCTTCCCGACCCCGCGTCACACAGCACGCAAGAGCGCCCTCGTCGCTTGGCGGCTCAAAACTGCGGTTCTAGGTTCTAAGGCGCTCGTTTGGAAGCGGAAACAAAGACCCAGAGTGGGGCATGCCGTCTCCAAGTCACAGTGATCACGCTGATTACATTTTGCATATTCTCCCATAAGGTGCACCTAGTTAGGTCCTCATCCTGGAATCTCTCCTTAACCTCTTCTGTGCCTCCCCTCTCTCTGTCCTCCACCTTCCTGCTCTTCCCTGTGCGTTTAAGATTTTATCTGGATGCATTTTAAAAGTGCATTTTTTTTTTGCCCCAGGACAGAAAGGATATAGGCACAATGTAGAAAAGCTTGCAAAACACAGAAAAGGAGAAAGACTTTAAAATACCTTCAGTCCAGTTTTTCTATCAATTTCTGAGAATAATGTTAAAATTTGTGACCATTGTGGATCTAGTTCTTCTTTTAATTCCATCGGTCTCTGCTTCGTGTATTAGGTACATATATATTTATGATTATTTTGACTTATGTACTGAGCTTACATCATTATAAAGTTATAGTTTTGATCTCTAGGGGAAAAAAAATATCTTCAATCCTCTCACTCAAAAGTTGCCATTTATCTTGCCCGTATCTTTTCCTCTATATTTTTCAAAATTTCATTTAATAAAAAGGAAATTTGGGGTGACCTCTATTTTGCTGCCTGCCTTTTCTCTCTTTCTCTTTTTTTTTTACTTAGTGATTTATTATTAACCTTTTCTCATGTCACATTAATTAAAAAGTAACATCACCGTCTCCAAAGCGAGCACCAAATTCCATGGTAGGGTATACTGCTGATGGACACTCAGATTGTGTGCATTTTGTTGTTGCCGTAAAGCGTGCTAAGCACACATCTCTGACTCGCTCCACCTCCACTGTGCCTGCCTTCTGGTTGGAGAGAGTGGGAAGCTAAGAGGTCGTTCCCACCCTTGTGTGCAGCTTGTATCCTGGAGTGCGGTTCTGGCTGCTCCCGATTAGTAGTAACCCTGCCAGCTACGGAAGGTAGAGGGTGTTCTCCTGCCCCTTTGGGGCAGGAGATTGTGAAGGCAGGTTGTGAAGATTTTCTGCATTAGTGTTCCTCCTGGGTATGGGGTGGCAGATGTGGCTGTGGCTTCTAGACTTCTACTACCTGCTCTTTGAATCATGGCTGCAGGGGTATGTCTGGAGCTAAATAGCTCTGGAGATGGCCTCAGGAAGGAGACAGATGAGCCTTGTCTATCTGTGTTCTGGGAATCTGCCCTGAAGGACTCCCAGCATCTCCCTTCAACCCCTCCAACAATTCTATCAGCACCTGATTCTCTGTGTTAAATCCCTACCTCTGCACATATTTAGCGCTCACATTTTCCTGCTTGACCCTGGCTGATTCCCATAATTCTTTCCTTAAGCTACACCTCTATGGAATCTTCTGTTACCATGTCATCCTTAGGATGTTTACAGCCCTTGCTGCAAAATGTAGTTCTTCACTAAAAGCAGTGCATCTTGCATCTTGCCACAGCTGTGTTCATGTCCTCCTTTGGTTCTTCCAGGAAGCATGTAGCCCCTTCCAAAGCCCCCTCTGCATCTCCCACAGCACATGGCCAACCTAGCACGTCTTGGGCGCTTGGCATTTCATGATGGACTGACTCAATGATTATTTGGTCAATTAACAGCCTCATTGGTAGAGGCAGTGAGTCCATAACAAATGGAGTATCATGACTTGGGAAGCTGTGGCCAGAAGCCAGCTGGCAGACAGGAAGTGGTCCCACAGAGAGAGGTTGAAGGCTGTGTCCTGTGAGGAACAGCTAAAGGAACTGGGGTGTCCACCCTTTAGAACTCACAGGACATGTTTGTGCCCTCTAAATTTCCAAAGGACAAAAGCAGATGTCTGCAGGGTCCTAGAAGGCAGAGCCAGACCAGTGAGGGGAAGTTATGGGGGGCAGAGGAAGTACTTCCTCACAAAGCAGAGCTGGCTAAGGAGGGATAGGAGGGTCCGCTTTGAGAAAGGCAGTGAGTCCCCCATCACTGGAGGAGTACAAGGAGGGATAGACAACCATTTGGCAAAATCCAGTGGAGAGGAGTACCAAATAAGGACTGAACAAGACAAGTGGCTTCCAAACAAAGCTGTGCATCAGAATTGCTTAAAAAGTGTCAAAAACAAAACAAAACACCACAATCTCTCTGGATCTTACCTTCAGAGATTCTAAATTATTAGATGTTGATGAGACCTAGGAATTATTTTTAAGCTCTCTGTATGCAACTCTATTTGGGAAGCACCGACCTAAGTGGTCTTTGGAGATTCTATGATTCCACCGTGGATGGTTTTCAGAAAGAAATCCAGCAAATGCTTTGTTTGTACATAGATTCCATTCAGCTCGCCCACCCTTGACATTTCATAAGCTACGGCTGTCACTAGAACTCACAGAAGTGGTCCTGTTGCAAATTATTTGTAAATGCAGCCAAAAATTTTAAAAAATAAAAACCTTCCACAATGCCTGACATTTATAGTTTGGAGAAAAGGATAAATGTGTCATGGCTCAGGGTAAAGTGCATAAATTACGTTTGCAGAGAGTTGACTATTGTTCAGGAATGTTTTGGATTCAGCTTTTTAATTGGCGAAAAAAGAGCCAGGCCTCTATAACGGATGTTGGGCCTGGAGCCACTGTGAGTATTTGTTCTAAAAGGATTGAAGGAGAAATAGTGAGATAACACAAGCCACAGCCAGGTCATTGTCAGTAAGGAATGTCACTCGGGGATGTGTTTACACTGGTCTGGTGGGGGAAGAGAAGCTATTTCTATCCTTTGGTGTTTTGGAGCCTTATATGTCTAGGGAGTTACTAGGGAAGGTTCCTGGCTCTGAGACAGTGAACAGATCAGACAGATTGCAAACAAAAGGACATGTGAGCTGCACTGGGCATTTATTCTGCACTGAGCACAACAGGTGTCTCCGTTCTCTTCATTTGAACCAGTGATGGAAGACTGGGTCAAGACAAAGGGAGTTTCAGGGAAGGAAAATTTAAAAATAAAAATGCATGTAAAAGCAAACCAAAATACACCATTTCCCCTCTCCTTTTCCCCTGAGGAAATCTCAATACTCTGTGACGTTTACTCTGTGTGAACATAAGCAAAGTCTGAATATTGTCAAACCAGCCGTGCCCTGAGTATTGACCGTAAACTTGATTTACCTTCCACCCTCCTGCCTTCCTTCCTGTTTCCTTCCCTCTGCACCTCAGTTTATAGTTGAGCAAACCAAGACTCAGAAAGGTAAAGAGACTTGCCCAAGGACACACAGGAGATGCGTGGCCTGAGTTCATGCTAAATCCTGGCTCTCACACAAGCACACAAATAACAACGGCAGGGAAGCGAAGCATGTGGCAGCGCATGGCAACTGCAATTAAGGGTCTTGAGGGAGGGAGATTATCCTGGATGAGGTGAGTGGGCGGAATGTCATCACAAGCATCCTTATCAGAGGGGCACCAGAATGTCAATATCACAGGAGATGTGTTACCAGAGGCAGAGGAAGGAGTCACACAGCCACAAGCCAAAGAATGCAAGTAGCTGGAAAAGGCCAGGGAACAATTTTCCCCAGTGTCTCCAGAAGGAACACAGCTCTGCCAACACCTCAATTTTAGCCCAGTGACACTCATTTCTGACTTCTGAGCCCCCAGAACTATAAGATAGTAAGTTTCTGTTGTTTTAAGTCACGAGGTTTGTGATCGTTTATAACAACTAACAAACGGAAAACGAATAGTCATTTTATAGCCCTTGTAGGCATTTGAGTTCATGGCCTCTAGCTAAGCACGAGCAGGCTTGGTGGTCAACAGCCTTCCACTCTGCAGATGCCATAATTACGAGCAAGGGACATTGTTTCTATTGTTCACCCAGCATTCCTTTGCTCTAAAAAGGGACCCTCTCCTGCCTCCACCCCAATCATGCTTTGAATCAGAACTGCCCATCAAAGCATTCTCCATATTCTGGGGACCTTGTTCATCCTGTTTAAATGCCTTATATTCTGCATTTCTAACAAGGTGCCTGGTGATACCCATGCTGCTAGTGCAAAGACCAGGCTTCAGATAGAGGGTAGAGGGTAAGATCTGAGGACGAGCAGCGGCAGAGTAAATGAAGAGGCAGGTGAAAGTTGCAAGTGAAAGAGACAGGCTTATGCCCAGGCCTTGCGTGGGAGGGGCCAAGTGCATTCAGGGAACGGGGAGAAGACAAGGTAAGAAGAGAAGAAAGGGGTAAATAGCTCTGGAAGAGGCTAGAGATGTGGGCAGGGGCCAGGCCATGCAGGGTTCTGGAGGCCCAGGTAAGATCTCTGACTCCTAAGCCAGACACTGTGGATAAATGTAACATGGTCCCACCCTGGAGGAACTCAGAGGACAGTGGGAGGAGCCTGACCCAACAACACTAATGCAATACACTACCACATACCTGTAGCAGAGAGTAGCACCCAGCTCTGTGCAAGGAGAGGAGGGGGCCCTGAGATCCCCCTGCCTGCGACTTCTTGGAAGATGACTTCTCAGCTGAGCCCCATACCAGTTAGAACTAGTTCAGACATGTATCATTAAACAAGTGGTTCTCAACTCTGGCTGCATGGTAGGTAGCATCACCTGGACAGCTTTTTACAACATCGATACCTGAGCAATGCTTTTGATTCCTGGTCAGAATCCCTTGGTGTGGAACCGGGTTGTCTGATCTTTATTGTTGTTGTTTTGTTTTGTATTGTTTTGTTTTTAAGCTCCTCTACTGATTCCAATATGTAGCTACATTTGTAAACTCCTGATGTAAGAGCAAACCCAAAATGAATGTGGCTTTGGGGTGCCTGGGTGGCTCAGTTGGTTAAGTGTCTGACTCTTGATTTCAACTCAGGGCATGATCTCATGGTTCATAGATTTGAGACCTGCATCCGGCTCTGAGCTGACAGTATGGGGCCTGCTTGGGATTCTCTCTCCCTCTCTCTCTCTCTCTCTCTCTCTCTCTCTCTCTGCTCTCTCTTTCTCTCTCTCAAAATAAATAAACTTTAAAAAAAAGTGCAGAGACAGGCTGTCCAGAGTGGAGTGGAGCTCTGCTTTGTCTTCATTTCTAGGTCAGAGAATCCTATTAGAGTTTTGAGGAAGAAGGAGGTGAGTTGACATGATCCAGTTTGCAATTTGAGAAGATGATTCTGGTTGTAGTGCATGCCTCCTCTAGTCTCCTAGGGGGAGAGATGATTCCTAGTTATGTTAACACAAACAGCAGGTGTTGATAATGTCTTAAGCTAGCTGCTAATGGGCACAGGGGGGTCATTATACTCTATTCTGTATATACTTAAACCGGTTCATAATAAAAAGGGGACAAAAATAAAAACAAAACAAAAGGATTATGTTACCAAATCCATAAAAGGTGTCCTCCTAGTTCAAAGGCTCTGTGATGTATCTGTCCCTTTGTGGCCCTCATGATTGGGCCCGGTGGGTCCATGTCTTTATCTAAATGCACAGTTAATTACAGGACAGCAATTACAGAACGATGCATGTTAGTGCAAAGGGCATGGGCTGGGTGTCAGATCCCGGGTCCCAGTCTCTGCTCCAGCCTCTGTGTGACCCTAGCAACTTCTTTCTCTTGCCCTCAGTTTTCCCCGTTGTGAAAGGAGGAACCATGAGATACAGAAAAGGGTGATTAAAGGATCAGGCCCTGAGAAAGTTACGATAAGGCTGTTAAATAATGTTCACTGTTAGCAGAGTCCTTGGACCACAAACTTTGGCCCCACACACATGTTATTTGTGCAACTACCGTTGCCTTTCCTATTCTGTTATCGTTACTGGTTATGGGCAGTAATGAGGCAACGACCAAAGTACAAAGTGTCGGCAGAGGCCAAGTGTATCTTTACCCATGTGCTGAATGAGAAAGCCTGAGATTGCCCCACTGTTTAAGACACTTGGTGCAGATTTGCCAACGAATTCACAAAGGCTGCTTAGATCCGGGAATATCTGACTAGAACAGGGGAGCAGGGATGAGCCTCTGCTCAGGATGATCTTGCCTTTCACTTCTGTCTCCAGCCATCAGTCAGTTCTTCCTGCTTCCAAGATTGTTTCCACACTAACAAGCATCTGCCTTCCATCTCCCCTCCCTTCACTCAGCTCCTATTATGGATGACCCTGTTGCAGAGGCCCCGCAGCGCAGATATGAACCAGGCATTATCCTTGTCCTGAGGCCCCAGACAGAGGAGGCAGACAGACACGGACACTAGTGTGTTTCTCTTACGCAGTATGAAGTTCCATGGGGCCAGCAGAGCAAAGAGACATAAGAACGTGATAGTCTGTGAAGGTCTTGGGAGGCTTCCTGGAGGAAATAATACCTGATCTGAATATTGAAAGCTGAAAAGGGCCAGGGAAGAGATGAGAGAATTCTGGAGAACAGAGTTGCATGTGCAAAAGACCAGAAATGAGAGATGCCTGGGTGGCATGGGGAGCTGTGGCCTGGGCCGTGATGGCAAGGTGGGGTACAATGAGAGAGCCAAGGCTGGAGTGGTAAGGGGCACATATCATAAAGGGGCTTAAGCACCATGCTAAGGCGTTTCAATGTCATCCCAAGGAACCACAGAAGGACCTTAAAGCAGGAGGGTGACTTGGTTAGATGAGAACCATTTAATTTCATCAGATCCCATGGCAGTGAGTAAGGATTAGGTTTAACTCTGAGAAACAGAGATTCTAATAACAGTGGCTTACACAAAATGGAAGGTGATTCCTCTAAATAAGTAAAGTAAGCCTGGAGGTTAGCAGTCCAGGGAGGTGAAAAATGATCCTTAAGGATACACATCCCTTCCAATTCACCATTTGGTCATCCTCAGCAGCAAGCATTATCTTTGTGGTTCAAAATAGCAGCCTCCACGTCCCTATTTCAGGCAGTGTGACAGAGGCTGGGATGTGGAGAAAAAGGTAAAGGTATGTGTGTCCGCTGCTTTTAAAGAAGGGTCCTCACAAACCATGAGAGACTCTTGAATACTGGGAAACAAACTGAGGACTGATGGATGTGGGGGGGAGGGGGGATGGGCATGGAGGAGGGCACTTCTGGGGATGAGCACTGGGTGTTATATGGAAACCAACTTGACAATAAACTATTTGTAAAATAAATAAATAAATAAATAAATAAATAAATAAATAAATAAATAAATAAAAAAGAAGGGTCCTCAAAGCGTCCCCAAACTGTTCCTCTTATGTCCCATTGGCCAGAACTTAAATACATGGTACAACCGGGGAGGTTGGGAAATGCAGTCTTAATATTCAGTGGTTGTTTTGAGAGATTTCATTTCTGTAATTCTGTGGGAAGATAGACACTGGGGAATAACTTGGGGGCTCAGCCACAGACCCTTCTAACTCTGTGAAGACAACCATTATAGCTTTGGATGACAGATAAGGACTCTGCATTGGTGCACCTGAGTTGCAAACCTTGGCTTTGAATGCTGCCCTCTTAAGCACTAGGCAAGCTACTGGAGGCGGCTGACCTGGGCTAAACCTCCCCTCTCCAAATCTGGTTTCAAAGATCCTGCCATGACTGCCTTGGTGGATCATCCGGGAGGAGCAGCCCCCACCTGAGAAGATTCCCAGGATGACTGATCCCACCTCTGGACTTACAGAATCAGGGACAGAGCATGGAGCAAGGGGCTTCTGCCCCAGTGTTGCCATCGCACAGATGGGGAGACTGAAGCCAGAGAGGCAAAAGGACTTCTCCAAGTCCTTCAGGGAGTCCATGGAGGTGGGAGGGGGAGGGGCTTGGACTAGCATCCATAACAAGAACCCACGCATGTCACAGTCTTACTTACCATTCACCTGGTGTCTAGTGTGGTATTTAAACAACCTTTTCAGATAGGCTGCTTCCTGCTTAAGGCCACAGCTGCAGGTTGGTGAAACTGCCCCGGGTTTGAATAAGAGTGGTGTTTCCCATTGCACATCTGTTCATAAGAACTATGGGCCATGGGACAGTCCTTCCCCAGGACAGAATAATGTTTCTGCAGTGACGGGCAGGAAGGAACCACAGAGGAGAAAGGACATGAGATGTAGTGGGCAGAGCCCTGGGCTGGGGCCAGAGGCCCGGATCCCAGACTGCCTACCTCATTGTACTTCTGCGCCTCATAGTCCCTACAGTGAGGGGACTGAGTGAGATCACACACCCAAATGAAATCCCACACAGGAGACCAATGTCAATCCAGGTGAAAAGGAGCTGTTTGCTGGACCTCCCTATCTCCCGGGACCCCCGAGGCAGCTCCAGGGGGCCTCTGTGGCTCAGTCATCCTTCCCAGCTTTGCCCTTGGGCTGAGGTATCTAGGAATGTCACAAGGAGGGGCAGCATGAAGTGAATCAGGGGCAGGAACCAGGGAGTGTGGCCCCCACCTGGTCTGCTGAGAGTCCTTCACGGGGTCTGTGGGGCAGCTGGCCAGGTCTGTCCTCCTAGGGCCAACTTTTTGGACCAAATGACCTCCTAGAAAGGAGGGTGGGTGCACAGATCCAGGGTCTCTCACTGGGCAATGGCTTCCCAGCACTCTGAGTTTGTGCACAAGCTGGGCCCCCCACTTACACCCCCCCACTCTGGTGTGTAAAGGGTGGCAGAGGCTCCTCTGAGAGACAGTATCAAGATGGGAAGTGCTTGAGCCTATGGAAGGGCTCAGAAGTGCTATTCAAGGCCCTGAATGCCAGAAAGCTGCACTGACCAGGGAACATAGAGCCTGCTGTAATTCTTCTATGCCTGGGCCTTCTGTCCCCCTCGCTGGGCAAGGCATGACTCCTTCGGATGCTGAGTCACAAAAAGGTTTTGGGGGTCTCGGGGCAATGGCTAGGAGGCCAAAGTAAATACAGGTGGGCTCCTGAGGGCTCAGACGTTGGCTGCTTACAAACTGGTAGGTGATCCTTTCATTTTTGAGCACCTATATGGCAGTATTAGCACTTTTCAGCTGAAAATGAGGCCTGCGCTGTCATTTAGGACTTGAGCTAAAGGGATTTATCGCTGTGACGGGAAGAATATGAAGTATGACCATCGTTGTTAAACTGATTGTACAGGGCAGGAGACTGAATTCCAAGCAGGGACAGGGACTTGCCCCAGGCCAGGCAGAGAAATACTGGCACGGTGGCCATGGTGGAACAGACCTCAAGTCTCTGCCTCGCACCCTGAAGACACTACATAGGTGGCCTTGGAGGTGCAATTACTGCCTGCTGGGGACAGATGGGTGCCTTTAATAGTCATGTTTACTTAAAGGGTTTCCCAACTCTCAAGACCCAGAAGAAGAGATGATTCAATCTTGTTTTCAAACAAAAAGACAACCTAAGAGGAGGGGTCATGAGGGGGCAGAATCATCCTCCAGTTGATGACGCTGGAATCTCTTTTGCTGAGGACAGAGGAGCTGCTGTGCTGAGTGGGGCTGTTTATTCACCCAACCACATTTGCAAATTTGTTTAATCATTCTCTTCTAATGTGCATCACCATTGCTCTGCTTCACAGAGCGGTGAGGTGTGGCAGAGAGCGCCCCCCTGCCCCAGATGTATGGGCTTCAGGCCTCACCAAACCTGGGTGTGTCCCTGCTCGTGGCCTTGATCTCAGCTCCCAGGGCTTGCTGCCCCTGGGTTCATTCCAGAGCTCTCTTGGGCTACGAAACTGTTTCAGCCTCCATCTGAAGAGGACTGAGGAGCACAGAAGAGGAAAAACAATTATTTTTGAAAACTCAAGGTCACCCCTTCAGGGAGCCCTCGAGTCCACAGTAAACCAAACTCCTGGTCTTAAAACTTGAAGGATTTAAGGGAAATACAAATCAAAACCACACTGAGATACCACCTCACGCCAGTCAGAGTGGCTAAAATGAGCCAATCAGAGAACTCTAGATGCTGGCGAGGATGTGGAGAAACGGGCACCCTCCTACACTGTTGGTGGGAATGTAAACTGGTACAGCCCCTCTGGAAAACAGTGTGGAGGTTCCTCAAGGAAACTAACACTAGAACTCCCCTATGACCCAGCAATAGCACTGCTAGGAATTTACCCAAGGGATACAGAAATGCTGATGCATAGGAGCACATGGACCCCAATGTTCATAGCAGCACTCTCCACAATAGCTAAAACATGGAAAGAGCCTAAGTGTCCATCAACGGATGAATGGATCAAGAAGATGTGTTTATCTATACCATGGAATACTACATGGCAATGAGAAACAATGAAATCTGGCCATGTGTAGCAACATGGATGGACCTTGGAGGGTTATGCTGAGCGAAATAAGTCAGGCAGAGAAGGACAAATATCATATGTGTGCACGTATAGGAGGATTAGGAGGAACTTAACAGAGGACCAAGGGGGAGAAGAAGGGCGGAAATGGTGGGGGAAAGGGAGAGAGGCAAACCATGAGAGACTCTTGAATGCTGACAAAAACTGAGGACTGATGGATGTGGGGGGAGGAGGGATGGGCATGGAGGAGGACACTTGTGGGGATGAGCACTGGGTGTTATGTGGAAACTAATTTGACAATAAACTATTTGTAAAAAAAAAAAAAAAAAAACTTGAAGGATTTAAAAAATCCTGGTCTGTTTGCCAGACCGGGCTCTTCCCTTCCTGAATATGTGTAAACGGGTAACGTTTTGTGACCTTAAGGAATGCTGGCAAGACACTCAGCCAGGTGACACTGAAGCAGGTGCTTGCCCTGTGCTTTGAGTGGCACAGGAATCCCATGACGCTGTAGAGATGTCTGATTAGATCTGGTCTTGTATCTCCCTGGAGTTTGAACTGCCTGATTTAAGTGTACCTGAAAGTGTCACCGTGTTAGTGATATGCCGAAACTTCCTGTTTATCCTGAACATTTTAAAAGTGGCTAGAGTAGGGGGCACTGAAAGATGACTTCTCTGCCTGGATTGCAGTATAATACTCATTTATATTTCTTGAGGGCTTACTCTGTGCTGAGCACGTTACATGGATTACCTTGCTTAAGCCTCATCATATCCATGTGATAGGTGACCAAACTCTGATTTCTATCTCAAGGAGGAACAGATGTAGAGCATGTTAGAAAAACAGTGAAGCCCACTCCCCACCCCCCACCCCAGACCACCTGAATCAGAGTCTTCAGGGATAGGACCTGGCCATGGATATGATTTGAAGTATTCTGGGTGATTCTAAAGTATAGTCAGAGCCAAGAAGTTGGGGTTGTGTAATCTGCTCAAGGTCATCCAGCTAATGAATGGTGGATTCAACCTAGCATGTCTAACTCACCAGACCTCACTTGAAAATGCTGGAAATCAGTGTCATTTGTTACCCTCTCAAAGGAACTAGGGCTTCAGTGTGAAGTTCCTTCTCCCCTTAACAAAGGCATGTGTGAGCCAGAAACCTTAGCACTTGGAGCTCTGGAACCAGAGGTGTTTATTTCCTGTTCTGCGTTTTCCATGTGGATGTGACACAATGTATTTGTTTGCTATTGCCCAGTATGAATGACCACAAAGGTATGGTTTGAAATCATGCACACTTATTCTCTTACAGATCTGGAAGTCAGAAGTTCAGAGTCAGTTTCAGCGGGTCAGGAGGGCCTGTACACAACTCCCTCTGTTTTCCTCTAAAGGAGAATCCACATCCTTGCCATTTTCAGTTTCTGAAACTTTGTTTCTTTCATTCCTTACCTCATGGCCCTTTCCTCGATCTCCAAAGCCAGTAGCATGGTATCTGCCTTTCTTTATTATAAGGACCCTTGTGATTACATTTAGGGGTGTACCTGGATAATCCAAAAAGCCTCCTCATTTTAAGATCTTTAACTTCATCACATCTGCAAAGACCCTCATCCATCTTTCAGTCAGCCCCAGGAGCATGGTGTGAGACTTTAGTATCTGTCCTTGACCTTATGGTGAATCAGCCCATTGCTTCAGTAACCACTCTAGTGGCTTAATTTACGTGAAATGGAAAGAATCCATCATAAGGTAAGGGAAAGAGGTGGGTTAAAAAGCAGGAAAAACAAAACAAAACAAAGCATCCTGCTGACAATAAAATGGCAGAAAAGAGGCCCATCCAAGTCTTTCATAAACAACTGTGGCAAGATCTAATATTATCTGGGACCTCGAGAGAAAATATACACAAGCTCCTGAGTTGGGTCTTGCTAAGCTGAATGAAGGCGCTGCCTCAGGGAAAGCAGTTTACTCCCTTGAAAGAAAGCTCAGAAAAGCCAAGTGTGTTGGCAAGTGCCTTTCTGCTAACAGAGTAACTTCATGGATGGATTGTCCCCCATCCCTAGAGACTAAGGGTTAGGCTAATGTTGCCCACTAGCATGTAAAACAGGGGGTGAGCAGAGGCCCTATGTTGAACTATTCATTTTATTGATCTCACACTAACAAACAGACTCTATGAGGTCTAACAGATGCTGGAGCTGAATGCACACTTTTCTATGGAAACCTCTTGAGATTTAGAGAGAAATAAAGGCTATTGATGGCAAATTTCAGGCCAAGACCCTTTTCCATCTAAGGTAATCCTTATAGGTTCCAGGCATTGGTACCTGAATCTCTTTGGGAACCATTACAGGAAACAGGGAGATACCCTGATTTGTACTTCCGTTCAGGTTGAAGAGCGCCATCTGTGATCTAGCTGAAGACAACTGGGATGAAATCATGTTGGTGGATATTAGTTTGGTCCAAATGAAAATCTGGACAAAAAAAAAATGCTGTAGCTAGCATCCGTGGCAGCCCCCCAGGACCCCTGCCTTCTGGCATCCACACCCTGCCCACATTGTATAGATCCCTCCCACACTGTCCTCAGGGGGTTGGTCTACGTGACCAATAGTGTATGATAGAAGTGGTTATTAGATTATGAAAGACTGAGGCCTCTATCTTGGGCCTTTTCTCTCTTATCTCTCACTCTGAAGAAACAAGCTGCCATGTGAGTTTGGAGACACCCACTTCAGAGGAACTGTGGCCTCCTTTCAGACTGCCAACAACCCCTAAGTGCACTTGGAAGAGGACCCACTAGGCGAGGCATCAGGGAGCTGCCAATGGCTTGGCCACAGCCCCACGAAAGACTTGGGGCCAGAACCAGCCAGCTAAACCATTCTTGCATTCCCGCCCCTCAGAAAGTGCTAAGGTTGGGGGCACTCTGTTTTGCCCCAATAGATTAACAAATACAGGGACTATTCTGTCTCTGTTCCAGTACTGGTAGCTCGCAGTTCCTCCAATGGGGCATTTTGCAAAATCTCAGGTAACCTGAAGCACTTTTGTCCATTTTCCAGAAGTGTCCATTGGTTGATTTTTCTCTTTTGGAAATGTTCAGCCATTGACCTCTGTGCTCCCATGTTTTAATATGAAAAAGGGCAAAGAGAGGATGACTTAGAATGATCTAATATCTAAAAATGGAGATTGGCTGGGATAAGGCAGACAGCTCATCACTGGAGCTTCCCTGACACAGGTTGTGGGAAGTGGCTGGGACCTCTTTTATCAGCACAGACCTTTGTATCCCAGGTAGCCCATGGCCCCTTTCAAAACAACTGGATCTTTCTGAAAACGTCCATCTTCCCATCTACCTGCTCCCTCCCCCCGACTTGCCCTTCACCAGGGGAATTTGGTTGGTGAGAAAAACTTCCTGCAGTGCTGGGAATCCCCTTTTCTATTCCTGAACTGGGGTCTCACATTCTCTGCTTTCCTAACCGGGTTTCTGGGCATTTCTTTTATTGCTCTTGACCTCCTTTTAGCAACCTGCACACTGACTACAGTGAAGTGACTTTGATTCTCTTTCCTTAACAACATTTCCACCGGCTCCATGTAGGGAGCCTCAGTTGAAGGTCAGAATCATAAGGAAAGCAAAGGATTGGAATAATTTACACCAGGGGATGGATGGCTAATAGTTCCAAAACTATACCCACCCCCATTATTTATATCTGCCTTAAAAACAAAAACAAACAAACAAATTAGCAAGAGTGAATCATCCTGGTGGTATTTCAAGGGGATTGAAGAAGAACAGGGAACCACTCTGGCAGGTGAGAAAGATACAGACACCGGAAACCTTCTCCACAGCCTGAGGCCGGGCTTCAGGCTCCAGGATCACACAAAGCTGAGGCTGAATCAGCTCTTCCACTGAGGGCTTTGTGGCCTTGGCAAGTTAGCAACCTCTCTGGGCCTTAGTTTCCACATCTGTAAAAGCTCTCATGATCTCTGCCTCTGACTTGTAAGCTACAAGCAAGCTAGCACACGTAAGGTGCCCAGCACCTAGCAGAGAGCTGAGAGGGTGCTCAGGTGTGGGATTTCCTTTCTTCTTTCCCTCTTTCTACTGCTGAATGTGAACCTCTTTCCACCCCCGCTCCCAGCCCCAGGATCTGGTTGTGTTGGCCGTGAGCAGGGTAGACGGGAAAGGGGGTGGGAGGAAAAGAGACAGGTCTGCCCTGGCCATCCAGGACAGGAAGATGGTGGGTAACCTCCCTCCCAGAAGCCCCTAGCCCCACATTCTCTGACTGAGTGCAGATGGCGGAGGCTGAGGGTTAGCTGAAGGACAGACCTGGCAGCAGGCTCCCAGGTGCCAGGTGGGGTGGAGCCAGAAACAGCTTTCCTTTAAGGCAAGTTGGCTCAGCCCACTGCTTTGTTTAGCTTCAAACATTCAGCTCTCGCTTCTATTTGAAAACCTGCATCTGATGTGACGGCCTGGCAGCTGGTGAGAAATGTGGGGAGCTACATCTGTGTGTATGTGACAGCCCAGTCTTCTCTGTGCCTGGGATCTCATTTGTTCATTCATTCATTCATTCATTCATTCATTCATTCATTCACCAAGTATCCAGTAGGTGCTTACAATTTGTGCTAAATGCTGGGATCCAACTGTGAGCAAGACAGACATGGTCCCTGCTGTCAGACTGTAGGTTCATGTAGGGCACAGGCCATCAGTAGCTCATTAGTCAAACAAAGCACACAGGTTGGTGTAAAGTTAAGGCCCCTCAGTGTTCCCAAGGACTGGAATGTGCTACTATCAAGGTGGGTGATGGGCCTTAACCAGGTAGAAGGGGCTGGTGAATTTAAGTGTTTCTGCTAATCCATTCATCCAACAATTATTTACATCTACTCTGCCCTGGGCATGTACTAAGCCCTCAACAGAACTGTCACCTTGCCTACCAGGAGCTCATTGAGGGATACGCAGAGGTGATCATTCTCCTCTGGGCCCTCCATACTAGACCCAGGCTTGATTATGCAGTAGGGACTCAGATTCTGACACCGGAATGGAAAACCATGAAGAAAAGCAGAGAACCCTTCCTGGCTGAACAGGGATCTGAGGAAGCGTGGGGCCCCAGATTATCACTGGCATTCCTGTGAACACCGGGGACTGGACAGACTCAGGTTCTAGCCCTGGTTCTCTTATTCAAGAGCTGTGTGACTTCAGGCAAGCCCTCTCCCTCTCTGATCTTCAGTTTCTCTTACTGTAGAAGAAAGGGGTTGAAACAGATCAACGCCAGGGTTCAAGCCCCAGAACAACATCTGGAACAGAACAGGAACAACTGTCACGTGTCAGAGGGGCCAGATGCAGCCAGGGTTGGAGACATGAGTCGCGCTTATGATAAACAGTAGTGCCATGACATTCTCATCCAATTTGTTCATAAGCAGGGCTGCTTTCTAATCTGAGGAACACAGGAAAGGAAAAAATAGTAACTTTCCAGCAGAGACACCTGGTAGACACCACCTCAACTGAGTGATGAAGGGGAACCTCACCAGTGATGCCAGGTGTCACCGACTACGACGTGATGAGAAGAGCGTCCCACCTCTGCAGTACTGTCTCCATAAACTTACAGCCTCAGTCTAAGCAGGAAAGTAACATGAACCATGCCCAGAGTAGAGGACATTATCTAGGATATTGAACGAAAACTTCTTGAGACTGTCAGGCTCATGAAAAACAAGGAAAGAAGGAGGAACTTTGAGCCCAGAGGGGTTGACATGAGGAGACATGACAACTAAATGTAACATGGTGCCCCGTGTTGGATCATGTTGCAGAAAGAGGACATTCGTGGAAAAACTGGCGAAATCCAAGTGAAGTCTGGAGTTTACTTCCTGGCACTGGGCCAATTCATTGTGTTTTGAAACATGCACCATAGTAACGTGAGTTGTTCACAATGGAGAAAACTGAACGAGGGATATTAATGACCCCTGTGTACTAGCTACACAATTTATTTTTTCTGTGAAACTAAATTTATTCCTAAATACAAAGTTTATTTTTTTTAAAAGAAAGTAGAAACATTTGAAGGCTAAAATAAAAGCGCTTGGCCAAGACAAGGAGGGAAGGATGATTAATAGACAAAATACTTTCCTTCTTAGAAAA
>JAESUZ010000621.1:0-43207 GCA_017311185.1 Proteles cristata cristata
GACGCCCAGCAGTTGTGACAGTCAAGGTGGCAGCAGTTCGGGTTTTCTCCATTAAGTAAGTGGCCAACTATTTGGGAAGCAGGAAAAGCCACACAAATATGGGAGATAAGAATTGATACCAATATATGTGCATACCATTTCGTCTACTGAGCATCTCCACAGGAATGGAGACACAATTGGCATGTTCAAAACCGAACTCATTATCTATAATCAAGCTACCTCTTCTGCACTCCCAGCCTAGGTGAGCACCACCATTTACTCACCTACCAAGACACAAAACTAAGTGTCACCTATCCCAACCTCTCTCCTGCAAATCAACCCCCATATCTACCTAATTCCCACCTTCTGAATATTGCAAGGCACTCTTTCTACAGTATTACTCCTGCCTCCATTCAAGTCTGTATTGTTTCTTGCCCGAAAAATCACAAGTGTCTTCCTTAGTCTCATTGTCTTCATTCTTGCTTGCAGTAAAGACATTCTCCAAATCAGCATATGGAGAAAGGGTGGAAGTAAGGTAGAAACTAAGAGCACACTGGGGGCACCTGGGTGGCTCAGCCAGTTAAGCATCTGACTCTTGATTTTGGCTCAGGTCATGATCTCATGGTTGGCAATATTGAGCCCCGCATTGGGCTCTGTACTGATAGTGTGGAGACTGCTTAGGATTTCTCTCTCCCTCTTCTCTCTGCCCCTCCCCTGCTAATGCTTATTCTCTCTCTCTTTCAAAAATAAGTAAATACATTTTTTTAAAAAAACGAAGTGCTATTATTTCTTTAAACATATGCTCTTAAGTCACACTGAGTTAAATTTGATTCTAGTCCTTTTATTTATTGGTTGGGTGACCTTGGACAAGTTAACCCTCCTTTACTTCAATTCCCTGATGCTTTTGGTATTCAGGCATGGGCATATGAACAGCATGTCTAAAGTGAGGGAGTATGATCTATGTCTAGAACCAGTTATGGGATCACTAAGGAGCAAAGTGCTCTAAGAGTAGGAATCTACTTTTATATAGTTTTAATTTTGTTACCTCCTTGGTGAGAAGATGTTAGTCACTGTCTTGTCTTGCAAAAGTTTAAGGAAGATCATGGGCATTATGTGTGGGGTAAAAAGTCTTGGATTCCATAGCCTTCCACCTTTTGAAGATTACTGATGTGATGGTTTCTAAGACTCAGGCTCTTTCTAGGGTGTAGACATTGCTAACATAGTCCACTGAAAAGTGACAGAGTTGGAAAGGCCAGTGCTTTGCACTAACTTTTGATGCTGTCATTGTGCCGCCATTACCTAGCTTAGGAGGTAAAGAGATTGCAAGAACAAATAAAGAGTAGTTTTAAAATCAAAGTAATTAGGGGCGCCTGGGTGGCTTAGTTGGTTAAGCATCTGACTTTCACTTAGGTCATGATCTCGTGGTTCGTGGGTTCGAGCCCCGCATCGGGCTCTGTGCTGACTGCCAGCTCAGAGCCTGGAGCCTGTTTCAGAGTCTGTGACTCCCTCTCTCTGTGACCCTCACCTGCTCACGCTGTCTCTCTCTCTCTCTCTCTCCTACAAATAAAATAAAACATTAAAAAAATTTTTAAATCGAAGTAATTTTAGATTTCATATTTATTAAAGAGATTTTTAGGAGAAAAGCCATTTACAAAGGCATATTGAAGAAGCTGAGTGACTGCCTGTGTGCTGGACTTAACAAATATGAAACGAAATGGCCGGCACAAGGAAGGGCATGATGTAGGATCATACACTGACAAAGATGAAGGGCATCCAAGGGGCCATTTGGGTCAAAATCCCTATTTTGTAAATTCCATTGGCCCAGAGAACAAGACATTGGGCTCAGTGGTTCCCAGTTTAGCTCGATTTCTATTACATCGTGTATGAGTTTTCTAGGGCTTCCATTTTGGTGGCTTAAGACCACAGAAATTTATTTTTGCACAGTTCTGGAGCAGAGAAGTCAGCAGGGCCACACCTCCTCTGAAGACTACAGAACAATCCTCTCTGGCTCCTTTCAGCCTCTAGTGCTTACAGTCACATCAACCCAGTTTCTGCCTCTGACTCTCTTCTGTGTGTCTCTCCATTACCTCTACTCATAACAATAGCATAGGATATGGAGATGATTCCATCTTACATCCCTGACAAATTAGATCTACAAAAATCCTATTGCCAAGTAGGGTCACCTTGTGACATTTCATGCTCCTCCTTGACAGAAGGGTTATTTATGGATCTAAGGGAGCAGGCTCTGGACCCTCCACCTCTACCAAAGCCATAGGCCATTTCCTTAGTTACAAATGGAGACAGTAATACTCCTTTCCTTACAAGAGCCTCACAGGGTCACGGTGAGGATAATGTAGGATAATCTACATGGAGCACTTAGCCCAGCATATGATACATGGCTAAGGCTCAATAAATACTAGCTACCATTAATCAAAGCCATCACTGATGTTTTAGAAGGGTTCACATAACACACAAAATAAGATTCAGTGGTCCCCAGGCTGTGTGGGGATT
Source organism: Proteles cristata cristata (assembly GCA_017311185.1). Classification (NCBI taxonomy): domain Eukaryota; kingdom Metazoa; phylum Chordata; class Mammalia; order Carnivora; family Hyaenidae; genus Proteles; species Proteles cristata. The sequence continues at coordinate 2,491 of JAESUZ010000621.1, forward strand.
GCCATCCAACAGCTAGTAATTCCCAACCAGGTCACTCCTTCTCTGATTCAGGGAGGGGGGAAAATTCCAACGTCAATACAAATATTTCAGTGGGGCTTGTTTTTCCGACTCCTACCTGACCTCTCTGGCTCTTGGTGGGTTTTTGTGTCTCTGACTAGTGCCAGGTTCACATGTGGAGATAAAGCTCTAAAATCTGGACTACATCAGAGATGAGCATAAATGTACAAAGGCTCTCGGAGTAAACAGATCCAGGACCTGGGCTTGAAAAGCTGGCTGCTGTCAGGAACCTCTCAAAAACAGTCTCTGAATTAAGTGGCTTGAGAGTTGCCAAAAAAGCATGCTCTAACCTCGGGAAATGGCTATTAGGATAGAAAGCTGGGGCAGGGACCAGGAAGACCAGGAAGAACCCTAGGGTGGAGCCCAGTGGTGGTACCTCGGTGTCCAGTTATAGCATCTTAAGGAAATACACAGTGAGATGCTGGGAAAGGAGCTGAGGTGAAGAGGCATCTACTGAATCATGGGATCAGGATCGTACCTACTCTAAGGGACACTGGGTGGCACTACCCAGATCCCCCTTCACAATAGAAGCACTCACTCCCCCAGCCCTGGAGAGTACCAGCTCTCAGGCCACCCGCTAATAACAGTCACCTACCCAAGGTCACACACCCTCCCTGGAAACAACCCATAGCCAATGTCTGGTCCATCAGGAGGCCTCTAAAGGCCTGATGCTTTGCCTGGGACAGGACAGCTCAGAAGGACCATCCCAGCTCCAGAGACCTACAGGATCAGCGGCGGTTTCTTTTACAACTTCTAACTCAACCCAGTCTTGCTCCTTTCCCTCCCACACAGGTATGATCCCAAAAAGAGCCCACTAGAACTCTTGCATGCAAATTACCCTTCACAAAACCCCAGGAAAGCAGGCTTTTCACAGTCATTTTATAGATGAGAACATTGAGCCTCCCGGATCAAGTAACTTCTCGAAGACCTACAGCTGGTAAAAGTCCTGGTATTAAACCCAAACACGTGCAGCCCCAAAGTCTCGGTTCTTTCACTCCTATCTCTGCCTTCAGTGAGTCACTGGTAATAAAACGGAGATTAAACATTTTCAAGATGGGTAAATAGGAAGCTACCTGTGCTGTTGTTCAAGTAAGACTCCCTGTGCTTTCCTGGCTTGCCCCGTTGTAGTGGCTGTGGTGTTTTCTCTCGTTATCTCATTCAACATTGGCTGCTAAATGTTTGTTTTCTTTTATTAGCCCACTGTATGCTCAGGAACAGGCTCCAGTTTGCTAGTTGTGTTTGTCTAGCTCCTTCTAAGCTTGGGCCATCTGTTCCCCTTGAGGTGAATGAAATTCTCCCCACCCCCCCTGAGATTTTCCTGCTTTTTTACTTTAGAAGGGAAGTCAGACTAGGTGCTTCATTGTCACCATCCTCATCATATTCGTCCTTCTCTTCATCATCCACATGAAAACACTGAGAAGAAGCCTTAGGGAGCAACCTGGTGGCCATTTCCACATACTTGACATTACGTCACGTGATACCAGCATCAGATTCGTCATGTTTGAGTCATCATGTACGGTCAGAGTGAAGCAATGTAACACTGGGGTTAATCAAACGGAATTTCTTTTAGAGTTTTATCGAGAAATAATTGACATACATCACTGTATACGTTAAAGATATAGAGCATGATTTTATATATTGTGAAATGATAACAGCAGCCTCGGCTAACTTCCATCTTCTCACTGTTGCACATGAATTTAGCCTCACTCCTTCCATCTTGACCCAGAGCTTACCTCCCGGGTCTATACTGAGGGCCACTGACTCTCCTCAGGTGCAAGGGAACAAAGAAGAATACCAGGGCTAATGTCCTTGCTAATAGTTACTTCTGACGCCGTTTGCATACTTTGTCCTTGAGATAATGACTGTTCCCCTGAAACTCCCCTGCAACCCCCTAGAAAATAACAAATGTCCTACACACCGGAATCAGGGCCACTTCCTTTATCACTTTGTAGCCTTTTTACAATAACTGCTTCATTCTGCTTCTGTACTGCCCGCCTGCCTTTTTGCTGATTATAAAAAGCCCTGAGTCCTTGGGTTTGGGGCCGCACATCTAGAGAGTTCTGTGTTAACTCTGTGTGGTCCCAGCCAGCAATAAAGACTCCCCGAATTCGGCTTCAGTGGCCTCGGTTGGTCTCTGTGTCACCATACAGATACAGGAAAAGGAAAAAAAGAAGAAAAGAAGAAAGAAAAAAAATTGCCCTATGACAAGAATGCTTAGGATTTACTTTCTTAACTTTCCTACGTGCCATAGTTATAGTCATCCCGTCTTATCTCTTTTTTCTATGAGCTGGTTGTGGGTTATTCTTTCTTTTCTTTTTTGCATTCTACATATAAGGGAGATCATACAGTATTTGTCATTCTCTGTTTTCACTTACTATAATGTCCTCATGGGTCCATCCAAGTTATCCCAAGCAGTAGGATGTCCCCCCTTTTATGGCTGAATAACACTCTGGTGTGTGTGTGCATGTGTGTGTGTGTGTGTGTGTGTGTGTGTGTGTGTGTGTGTATCCCAACTTCTTTATTCAGCCATCAATCCATGAGCGCTTAGGTTGTTTCCATATCATGGAAATAATACTGCTTTGATCATGAAGCTGCAGGTATCTTTTCAAATTAGTGCTATAGTTACTTTTGGATCTATTCCCGGAAGTGGAATTGGTAGATCATATCGTAGTTCTGTTTTTAATCCTTGGAGGATTCTATATACTGTTTGCCATAGGGGCTGTACCAACTGACAATCCCACCAACAGTCCAGAAGAGTCCTCTTTACCTTCTTGTCTCTTTGATGCTCGCCATTCTAGCTGGCGTAAGATGATCCGCCATGCTTTTAACTCAACGATTAGTGATATTGATACTCTTTTCATGTACCTGTTGGCCTTTCATGTACCTTTTTTTGGAGGTTTGTCTATTCAGATCCTTTGCCTATTTTTAATTGAACCATTTTAAAATTTCATTTATTTAGTTAGTTAGTTCTTGAGTTGTATGAACTCTGTATGTATTTTGGATATTAATGCCTCATCAGATATATGGCTTGCAAATATTTTTCCCATCCTGTACACTGTACATTTTCACTTTGTTGAAGGTTCTTTTTCTGTGCAGAAGGTTTTTAGTTTGATGTAGTCCCACTTGTTTATTTTTTATTTTCTTACTTGTGGTTTAGATGTCATATTCAAAATATCACAGGATTAATGCCAAGGAGCTCTGTTCCTGGGAGTTCATGATTTCATATCTCACATTTAAGACTTTAATCCATTTTGAGTTAACTTATGTGAATTGTATCAAATAGAGTCCAGTTTCATTCTTTTACGTGTGAATACCCAATTATCCCAGCACCATTAACTGAAAAGACAGTCTCTTCTTCATTAACTGTTCTCAGCTCCTTTGTCAAATATTAGTTGAACACGTATGCTTGGCTTTATTTCTAGGCTCTCAGTTCTGTTCCATTGGTGTATTTGCTATTTTTACGCAAGTACCATTCTGTAAAAAGTGCTATTGGTATAGACAAGGATGGCTTTGAATCTATAGATGGTTTTTGGTAGCATTGACATTTAACAATATTAATTAACAATTTCAATCCATGAACAAGGGATACCTTTCCATTTGTTTGTGTCTTCTTTGATTTCTCTCATCACTGTCTCATAGTTTTCAATGAAGAGAATTTTCACCTCCTTGGTTAAATTTATGAAATTTTTTAAAAATGTTTTATTTATTTCTAGGAGAGAGAGAGAGAGAGACAGTGTGAGCAGGGGAGGGTCAGAGAGAGAGGGAGTCACAGACTGAAACAGGCTCCAGGCTCTGAGCTGGCTGTCAGCACAGAGCCCGACACGGGGCTCGAACCCACGAACCGCGAGATCATGACCTAAGCGAAAGTCGGATGCTTAACCGACTAAGCCACCCAGGCGCCCCGAAATTTATGAAATATTTTATTATTTTTTATGCTTCTGTAAATGGGACAGATTTTTTAAATTTATTTTTCAGAAACGTTATTGTTAGTTTATAGAAACACTACTGATATTTATAGGTTAATTTCATATCCTGCAACTTTGCTGAATTCATTTATAACATCTAACAGCTTTTTGGTTGGGTCTTTAATTAGGTTTTTATGCACATAGAATCACATCCTCTGCAAATAGAGACAATTTTCCTTCTTCCTTTCTGATTCTGATACCTTTTATTTCTTTTTTTATCTGGTTGCTGTAGCTAGGACATCAAGTACTATGTTGAGTAGAAGTGGTGAGAGTGGACACCTTGTCTTGTTCCTGACCTTGGCTTTCATCCTTTCACCACTGAGAACGATGTTACTGTGGGCCTGTCATACGTGGCCTTCATTACACTGAGATATACTCCTTCTATGTCTAATTCGTTAAGAGTCTTTTTTTATCATAAGTGGATGTGGAATCCTGCCAAATGTTTTCTCTATCTATTGAGATGATCATATGCCTTTTATCCTTAATTTTGTTAATGTGATATATCATGTCGATTGATTCATTTCATTCTGTTAATGCAATGTATCAGTTTGATGGATTTGCATATATTGCATCATCCTTAATCCCAGGGATAAATCACACTGCATCATGGCGAATGATCTTTTTAATGTGCTGCTGATTTCAGCTTGCTAATATTTTATTGAGCATTTTTGCATCTATTTTATCAGGAACATTGGCCTGTAGTTTTCTTTTCTTGTAGTGGCTTTTTCTGGTTTTGGTATCAGGATAATTCTGGCCTCATAAAATGAGTTAAGCAGGATTTCTAAATCCAAAAAAAAAAAAAAAAAAGTCTGAGTTCACTTTCTGTTTCAGCACATACCAGCTACTTAATTTTGAGTAAGTTGCTAAACTCTTATGTGCAAGCTTTTCACTTGTAAAATAGAGTTAATAATAGTAATGATTTTTGTGAGTGAGAGAGAGGATTTGTTGATATACATATAAAGGGCTTAGCACAGTGCTGTAAATATAGCAGATGCACTGTCAAACTTACCTATTGATGTGTGGAAGTTAAAGGTGAATAAATTTGGATATTGTTCATAAAAAAATACTACATGTTATTTAGAGAAGTTGAACAAAGGGGTAAGCTGAGTTCTGGCAGAACTCAGAAAAATGTCTTGGGGAAATGTTTTTCATTTTGGAGGTTTTTTTTTTTTTTTCATTTTGGAGCTTAAAGATAAGTTATTAACTTGGCCTCTGACATGGACAAGTGGTTGTTCAAGTCCATGGACTGGCTGAGTAAACATATAGCATGCTTTCAGGGTATTTGTTTAGTATGAGATAGAAAGAAAAAAACAATACATCAACTCTTGGCCTTCAGTGGTCAAAATTTTTCCTAAAAGGTTCCTAGTTCCCTGCACTTCCAGGTGCATAGGCATGGACACATTATGGCATTGAGAGAGAAGTCCCACGTCTAGATGTATATCCAAAATGTATAAAGAACTCCCAGAAGTGAGTAAGCGAACACCAAACAACCCTATAGAAAATTGCGTGAGATGCTTGAAGAGGAACTTCACAAAGGGGGATATTTAAAGAGCCAGTAAACATATGAGAAAGTGTTCATAATCATTAATGATCATGGAGGTAGAAATCTAAAGCACAAAAAGATAGGACTACACAACACCATAAATACCAAAATTTAAAAGGCAGAGAAAAACTATCTTGATTTGGAGACAGAGCAGTTGAAATTCTTCCACAGTGCTGGTGGAATGTAATTTGGTAAAGTCCCTTTGGAAAATAATTTGGATCATATAGTCTAAAGTCAAACATGTATCTACCCTATTAGCCAAGAATTCCATCTCTACATATTTACCCAAGAGAAATGCAATATAAATTCACCCAAAGGCACACATAACATAGTTCATAGCTAAAGTACTGTAATAATCCTAAGCCAGGGTTTCTTGATCAGTACTATTAAAATGTTGGACTGGAGAAGATTGGGCAAGATGGCGGAGAAGTAAGGAGCTCCGTACTTGCACTCGCGCCCATACATCACACAGAAAAGATCTGAAGCCATTGGAAACCTTACAAACCCTGAGAGACTGGGAGAAAAAGGACGCAGAATCCACTGAGAAAGCCTTCTAACGTGAGTGCAAACCGGGGAAGGTAAAATCGGGCCGGGATCGGAGACTTCAGGGTGAGAGGCGATCCCCCTCTACGGGGAGTGAGAGGGGAAAAGGAGAGAGTCTGAGACAGAAAAACCTCCGCTCGGTGCATAGAAAGACCGTACTTGCCAAATACCTGCACACCAGGTCCCCTCACGCCAACTGGTCCTGGGGGAGGCTGAGCACACAAACTGCTTCTTTGTGCTGCTTCTGGAGGTTCGATTTCAGAGCAGCGACGCGCCTGCCGCCATTGTAGCTCCAGGGCGACTGGGACCCCTGAAAGAGCCACGCAAACACCGGGCGTCCGCGCTCCTGGCTGGCTGGAACTCGAGAGGGAAGGCAAAGAGCTAAAAACTGGGAAATTTGCCTGTGAGTTCGTGTTTCGGGTGACGAGCCATAGAGGGACCCGGTTTTCCTCACTCCAGCGGGCTCGGGCTACGCAGACCCAGCAGGCAAGCCCCCGCGCATGCGCACCAGCCCGACCCAGAGAAGGAAGCAGCGATCCTGACTCCGCCCCCAGAGCTCAGCAGGGAGCCTGGAATAGCCCGAGGGGGTTGTCTGGGAAGCTGTGTCTAAGGCAACTTCAGCGGCGCGCGGACTGGGATTTGGAGATTGGAACTGGCCTGGGTTGAAGAGTGCAACCAACTTCGGCTGCGTCCCCGGAACGGGGAGATGACACGCCAAAAAAAAAGCGAGCTGCAGCGTGGGGTTCAAGAAGGGACTGGAGCACCGTCACTCTCCTCCCCACAATCGCCAAGGCAGAACCCCCGCCTGAGGCATCGGATCACGCCACGCCCATCCCTGCCTGAGAGGTGCCCTCCTCCCTTTTTTTTTTCTCTTTCTTTTTTCCTTGTTTTTTTCCTTTTCTTTTTTGTTTTTTTTCCCTTTTTTTCTTCTTTCTTTTTTTTCCCTTTCTTTTCCCTTTTTTTCTTCTTCTTTCTCTTTTCTCGCTTTTTTCCCCAAAACACTGACCTGATTAACTCTGGTCGCCAGCTTGCTTAAACAATCACAAGTCCATTCTGTAAATGTAAATTCTACACCTACCGACTTTTTCAGCTATTTCTCTCAGGAGGAATTAGACTATATAGTTTCTCTGGATAATTCCAGCATCCTTCTCTCACCTATCCAACCATATTCTACCCTTTACCTCTTTGAAAAAAGCTTCTTATCCCTTCTGCCTGTTCATTCTATTTCCAAATCTGCCTCGTCTCGCCCTGCCTTCTCTCTTTTTCTCTATGCTCTTCAACCAACACTGCATACACACGGCTATTTAACTTTAGCTGGGAAATCCAGGTATATGCTTTAAACCGTTCTTTGTCCATCGGTTTTCTTCTTTTTTCCTTTTCTTTTCCCCTTTTTGGCCCTTTGATGTATTTTATGCTCCCTATTATTCGCCCTCCCTCCTCCGTCTTTTCTATTAACTTTTTCGTTTTCCCTCTCGATTTGCATGTTAGTTGAATCAGCCTGTGCGTTTGTGTGCTCCTGCTCCCTGTGTGTTTGTCTGTCTGTTTTCTTTTCCAGGGCTACCTCAAGAAACAAGCTAGAGTACACAAGGTGAAGAGTCCCAAATATCACTACGAATAGGAAAATAAAATAACTAAGGTCCCAACAAGAGTGACTGAGGGATACCATTCAAAAAACAATCTCTGAAAGGGTAGGCCCTGGAAAGTCAAAGAGTCTTCTTGGATATAGCAGCGCTCATAGAAACAGAGAGCATAACAGGTCTTTAAAACCAACAAGAGCCGGAAAGCTAACTAAAATGACGAAACGAAAGAGCGCTCCTCCAAAGAAACTCCAAGAAGAAATGACAGCTAATGAACTGCTCAAAACAGATATCAGCAGCATAAGTGAACAAGATTTTAGAATAATAATGGTAAAATTAATAGCAGGGCTTGAAAAAAACACAGGGGACATCAAAGAAACTATGGCTACAGACAGAATGGAAAATAAAAATAGGCATGAAGAATTAAAAAATGCGATAAATGAGATACATAATAAATTAGAGGCCTCCAATGCACGGATTGAAGAGGCAGAAAGGAGAATAAGTGATTTAGAAGACACCATTATAGAAAAACAAGAAGCTGACAAAAAAAGAGACAAACCGATCCAGGAACAGGAAAGAAGAATTCGAGAGCTCAGCGACACAGTCAAACGCAACAATATCTGTATCATAGGAATCCCAGAAGAGGAAGAGAGAGGGAAAGGTGCTGAAGGAGTCCTGGAACAAATTATAGCAGAGAACTTCCCCGACCTGGGAAAGGAAGTCAATGTGGAAATACAAGAGGCTCAGAGGACTCCCCTCAGACGTAACTTGAATCGATCTTCTGCACGACATATCATCGTAAAAATGGCAAAATACAAGGACAAAGAGAGAATTGTGAAAGCAGCTAGGGAGAAAAGGGCCCTCACATACAAAGGGAAACCCATCAGAGTGGTGACAGACCTATCTACTGAAACGTGGCAGGCCAGAAAGGAATGGCAAGAGATCTTCAATGTGATGAACAGTAAAAATATGCAGCCAAGAATCCTCTATCCAGCAAGCCTGTCATTCAAAATAGAAGGAGAGATAAAAACCTTTCCAAACAAACAGAAATTGAAAGAATTTGTCACCACGAAGCCAGCCCTACAAGAAATCCTGAGGGGGATACTCTGAAGGAAAGGTTGCAAGGAACAAAGATTCCAGAGACACCACCACAAACATGAAACCTACAAAAGATACAAAGACTCTAAACCCACATATTTCAATAATAACACTGAATGTAAATGGGCTGAATGCTCCAATCAAAAGACATAGGGTAGCAGAATGGATAAAAACAAAATCCATCTATATGCTGTCTACAAGAAACTCATTTTAGACGGGAAGATACCTTCAGATTAAAAGTAAGGGGATAGATAAATATATATCATGCTACAGGAAATCAAAAGAAAGCCGGAGTAGCGATACTTATATCAGACAAACTGGACTTTAAAATAAAGACAATCACAAGAGATGAAGCAGGGCACTACATAATAATTACAGGGTCCATCCATCAGGAAGAACTAACAATCATAAATGTCTACACACCGAATATGGGAGCACCTAAATATCTAAAACAATTAATCACAAACAGAAACAAGCTTATAGATAAGAATGTGCTAATAGCAGGAGACTTTAATACTCCACTTACAGCAATGGATAGGTCAACCAGACAGAAAATCACTAAAGAAATAACGGACTTGAAAGACATATTGGACCAGATGGATCTGATGGATATATTTAGAACTTTACATCCCGAGGCCAGGGAATTTACTTTCTTCTCAAGTGCACATGGCACATTCCCCAAGATAGATCACATACTGGGACATAAAGCAGCCCTCAATACATTCAAAAGAATACAGTTCATACCATGCACACTGTCAGATCACAATGCTTTGAAACTTGAAATCAATTACAGGAAGAAGTCTGGAAACTTCCAAAAACATGGAGGTTAAAGAACACCCTTCTAAAGAATGAATGGGCCAATCAGGCAATTAGAGATGAAATTAAAAAATATATGGAAACAAATGAAAATGAAAACACAACAATTCAAAATCTATGGGATGCGGCAAAGGCAGTGCTAAGAGGAAAGCACATTGCTTTCCAGGCCTATTTCAAGAGATTAGAAAAAGCGCAAGTCCAAAATCTAACAGCTCACCTAAAGGAACTAGAGGCAGAGCCACAAGAACGTCCTAAACCCAGTAGAAGAAGAGAAATAGTAAAAATTAGAGCAGAAATAAACAAAATCGAGACCAAAGAAACAATTGAACAGATCCATGAAACCAAGAGTTGGTTTTTAGAAAAAGTAAACAAAATTGATAAACCTCTAGCCAGACTTATCCAAAAGAAAAGAGAGAGCACCCAAACAGACAAAATTATGAATGAAAATGGACTTATTACAACCAACCCCTCAGAAATACAAGCAATTATCAGGGAATACTATGAAAAATTATATGCCAACAAATTGGACAACTTAGAAGAAATGGACAAATTCCTAAACAAACACTACCAAAATTCACACAGGAAGAAATAGAAAACCTGAACAGACCCATAACGAGTGAAGAAATTGAATCAGTGATCAAAAATCTCCCAACAAATAAGAGCCCTGGACCTGATGGCTTCCCTGGGGAATTCTCCAAGACATTTAAAACAGAATTAATCCCAATTCTTCTCAAGCTATTCCAAAAAATAGAAAGCGAAGGAAAACTCCCGGAGTCATTTTATGAAGCCAGCATCACACTGATTCCCAAGCCAGACAGAGATCCAGCAAAAAAAGGGAACTACAGGCCAATATCCCTGATGAATACGGATGCAAAAATTCTCAACAAGATCCTTGCAAATCGAATCCAGCAGCATATAAAAAGAATCATCCACCAAGATCAAGTGGGATTCATTCCTGGGTTACAGGGCTGGTTCAATATTCGCAATTCAATCAATGTGATACATCATATCAATAAAAGAAAAGATAAAAACCATATGATCCTGTCAATAGATGCAGAAAAAGCATTTGACAAAATACAGCATCTCTTCTTAATAGACTCTAGAGAAAGTTGGGATAGAAGGAACCTACTGAAACATCATCAAAGCCATCTATGAAAAGTCTTCAGCTAACATCATCCTCAACGGGGAAAAACTCAGAGCTTTCCGCCTGAGATCAGGAACACGACAGGGATGCCCACTCTCACCACTGCTGTTTAACATAGTGCTGGAAGTCCTAGCATCAGCCATCAGACACCAAAAGGAAATCAAAGGCATCAGAATTGGCAAAGGGGAAGTCAAACTTTCACTCTTCGCAGATGACATGATACTCTACATTGAAAACCCGACAGACTCCACCAGAAGCCTACTAGAACTGATCCAAGAATTCAGCCAAGTTGCAGGGTACAAAATCAATGTACAGAAATCGGTTGCATTTTATACACCAACAATGAAGCAACAGAAAGAGAAATCAAGAAACTGATCCCATTCACAATTGCACAAAAAACCATAAAATACCTCGGAATAAACCTAACCAAGGATACAAGAGATCTGTATGATGAAAACTATAGAAAACTTATGAAGGAAATTGAAGAAGACACAAAGAAATGGAAAAACATTCCATGCTCATGGATAGGAAGAATAAATATAGTTAAGATGTCATTACTACCTAAAGCACTCTACACATTCAATGCAATTCCAATCAAAATTGCACCAGCATACTTCTCAAAACTAGAACAAACTATCCAAAAATTTGTATGGAACCACAAAAGACCCCGAATAGCCAAAGTAATCCTGAAAAATAAAACCAAAATGGGAGGGATCACCATCCCAGACTTTAGCCTCTACTACAAAGCTGTCATCATCAAGACAGTATGGTATTGGCACAAAAACAGACACATAGACCAATGGAACAGAATTGAGAACTCAGAAGTGGACCCAAAAGTATACAGCCAACTAATCTTTGACAAAGCAGGAAAGAATATCCGATGGAAAAAAGACAGCCTTTTTAACAGATGGTGTTGGGAGAACTGGACAGCAACATGCAGAAGAATGAAACTAGATCACCTTCTCACACCATGCACAAAAATAAACTCAAAATGGATAAAGGACCTGAACGTGAGACAGGAAACTATCAACACCCTAGAGGAGAAAGCAGGAAACAACCTCCTTGACCTCCACCGCAGCAACTTCTTACTTGACACATCCCCAAAAGCAAGGGAATCAAGAGCAAAAATAAACTGTTGGGACCTCATCAAGATTAAAAGCTTCTGCACAGCCAAGGAAACAACCCAGAAAATTAATAGGCAACCAACGGAATGGGAAAAGATAGTTGCAAATGACATATCAGATAAAGGGTTGATATCCAGAATCTACAAGGAACTCACCAAACTACACGCCCGAAAAACAAACAACCCAGTGAAGAAATGGGCAGAAGATATGAACAGACACTTCTCCAAAGAGGACATCCAGATGGCCAACAGACACATGAAACGATGCTCAGCATCCCTCCTCATCAGGGAAATACAAATCAAAACCACACTGAGATACCACCTCACGCCAGTCAGAGTGGCTAAAATGAGCAAATCAGAGAACTCTAGATGCTGGCGAGGATGTGGAGAAACGGGCACCCTCCTACACTGTTGGTGGGAATGTAAACTGGTACAGCCCCTCTGGAAAACAGTGTGGAGGTTCCTCAGGAAACTAACAATAGAACTCCCCTATGACCCAGCAACAGCACTGCTAGGAATTTACCCAAGGGATACAGAAATGCTGAGGCATAGGAGCACATGTACCCCAATGTTCATAGCAGCACTCTCCACAATAGCTAAAACATGGAAAGAGCCTAAGTGTCCATCAACAGATGAATGGATCAAGAAGATGTGGTTTATCTCTACCATGGAATACTACATGGCAATGAGAAACAATGAAATCTGGCCATGTGTAGCAACATGGATGGACCTTGAGGGTGTTATGCTGAGCGAAATAAGTCAGGCAGAGAAAGGACAAATATCATATGTGTGCACGTATAGGAGGATTAGGAGGAACTTAACAGAGGACCAAGGGGGAGAAGAAGGGCGGAAATGGTGGGGGAAAGGGAGAGAGGCAAACCATGAGAGACTCTTGAATGCTGACAAAAACTGAGGACTGATGGATGTGGGGGGAGGAGGGATGGGCATGGAGGAGGACACTTGTGGGGATGAGCACTGGGTGTTATGTGGAAACTAATTTGACAATAAACTATTTGTAAAGAAAAAAAAAGAGAGAAATAAAAAAAAACAAAAACAAAAACAAAATGTCTGAGTGAAAAAGAAAGCATTTAATAAATACCATTTTTATTTGTCCTACTCTTTAAAAAAAAAAAATGTTGGACTGGAGATGCCTACGTGGCACAGTCAGTTGAGCATCCAGCTTCAGCTCAGGTCATGATCTCACAGTTCGTGAGTTTGAGCCCCACATCATGCTCTGTGCTGATAGCTCAGAGCCTGGAGCCTGCTTCGGATTCTGTGCTGCCCTCTCTCTCTGTCCCTCCTCTGTCCCTGTCTCTGTCTCTTTCTCAAAAATAAATAAACATTAAAATTTTTTTAAAAAAACATGTTGGAATGGATAATTCTTTATTGTGGGAAGCTTCCTCTGTGCTTTGTAGGATAGCTAGCAGCATCTCTGGATTAAACTCCAGTAGCAACCCAACCCACCCAATCATAAAATCTAAAAATATTTCCAGACATTGCCAATATCCCTGGGGGAGGGGGGGTGTGGGGGAGTTGGGAGCGAATCACCCCTGGTTGAAAACCATTTCCTAAAATGTAAACAATCTGAATACCCATTAATGATAGTATGAATAAATCATTGGAACATATTAATTCATTCCAATTACATATCAATAAAAATAACAACAGGGATGAATATCACAGAGAATGTTGGACCAAAGAAACTAGCACAGTGGGATTCGCATCATAACATTCTCTCTATATAGAGTTCAAACACAAATAAACAAACCTACGGTCATAGAAATCAGAATACGGGCGAACTTTGGAGGAAATAATAACTGGAATGAGGCACAAGACAGGCTTTCAGGATGCTGGTGATATTCTTGATCTCACTGGTGTTATATTTAATAAATCAGATGCAAGCATTTTAGAGCTATAGATTTATGAGTTGTGCACTTTCTGTGTGTATATTATGTTTCAACATAGAAGTGTATCCTCAAAACAGATTTTATTGTTGTTTTTTTAATCAGGAGATTTTAGTCTGACACATCACCCCAATGGAAAACCTACAGACATCTTTTTTATTGAAATGTAAATTGCCTTTTTCACTTTCTAAAATAGCTTCTTCCCTTCTTCACTGAATATGGCCTCAATCTTAGGTCCCTTTGCTCTGCTCCTGATCTGCAAACAACCTAAATGAACCACTACAGGGATCTGAAGTACCACTGCATTCCATTAAACTGGCCCCACCCTGTAGTTTTCTCTTCCAAAGAGTACTGCATAGTATTTTTCAAGTGAAAACGTGTTTTTTGCAACTTTTCCACTCTTTCAGTTAAGTAATACCTTTCCAGGTTGGCAGTCAGTACGCTAAAATAACTGATGCATTCTACTTTAATTAAGTCTGGCAATGGATGAATTGCATTTGAATTTCTGGGACTTCATATAAATCTGGTCACTTAGGACATAATCCTCATATTTTGATCCACCTACATGTAGTTAGTTATAGATGCTAAGTGTGTCAGACTCAGTGAAAGCCTCATCTTCTCAAAAATTAATCCCCGTATTTTGATCCACCTGTATGTAGTTAGTTACAAATGCTAAGTATGATATCAGACCACTGAAAATCTTCTCTTCTTAAAAATATGTTTATTCTTGAAAGTTATGCTATCATAAGCTATTCTTTCCAGTTCTGAAAGCCCTCTTTAAAATGAAAATATTTTTTCATTACAGAAACAATATATTTATTTATTTTTTTTAATGTTTTATTTATTTCTAGGAGAGAGAGAGAGAGCGTGAGCAGGGGAGGGTCAGAGAGAGAGGGAGTCACAGGCTGAAACAGGCTCCAGGCTCCGAGCTGGCAGTCAGCACAGAGCCCGTCGCGGGGCTCGAACCCACGAACCGCGAGATCATGACCTAAGCGAAAGTCGGGCGCTTAACCGACTAAGCCACCCAGGCGCCCCTACAGAAACAATATATTTATTTGTCAGAACTCATTAAATTAGATAAAATGAGTTAACTTATCAGTTAAGTGAGGAATACAGTTCAAAGGATGTAAATTACAGATTGCTTACAAGAAGGAGAACGTGTAACTGAATGGGAAAGGTCACGTGGCAATTTTTAAATTGGTCCACAAATTCATTGGCATGTTTCCCATCAAGAGGTAGGGTCTAACTTTCTTATGCCATAACAAAAATAAACTCAAAATGAATGAAAGACCTACATGTGAGACAGGAAACCATCAAAGCCCTAGAGGAGAAAACAGGCAAAAACTTTTTGACCTCAGCCGCAGCAGTTTCTTGCTTGACACGTCTCCAAAGGCAAGGGAAATAAAAGCCAAAATGAGCTATTGGGACCTCATCAAGATAAAAAGCTTATGCACTGCAAAGGAAACAAAACTAAAAGGCAATGAATGGAATGAGAAAACATATTTGCAAATGTCACATCGGATAAAGGGTTAGTATCCAAAATCTATAAAGAACTTACCAAACTCAACACCTGAAAAACAAATAATCCAGTGAAAAACTGGGCAGAAGACATGAATGGAGACCTTTCCAAAGAAGACATCCAGATGGCCAACAGACACATGAAAAGATGCTCAACATCATTCATCATCAAGGAAATACAAATCAAAGGAAATACACTGAGATGCCATCTTACACCAGTCAGAATAACTAAAAAGAACAACTCAGGAAACAACAGATGCTGGCGAGGATGTGGAGAAATAGGAACCCTCTTGCACTGTTGGTGGGAATGCAAACTGGTCCAGGCACTCTGGAAAATAGCGTGAAGTTTCCTCATAAAATTAAAAAATAGAACTCCCCTATGACCCAGCAAAACCACTACTAGGAATTTATCCAAAGGACACAGGAGTGCTGACTCATAGGGGCACATGTACCCCAATGTTTATAGCAACACTTTCAACAATAGCCAAAATATGGAAAGAGCCCAAGTGTCCATCAACCGACAAATGGATAAGGAAGACGTGATTTATACATACAATGGAATACTTCTCGGCAATGAGAAAGAATGAAATCCTGCCACTTGCAGCAACATGGATGGAACTGGAGGGTGTTAACCTAAGTGAAATAAGTCAGGCAGAGAAAGACAGATACCAAATGGTTTCACTCATATGTAGAACTTGAGAAACTTAACAGAAGACCATGGGGGAAGGAGAAGGGGTAAATAGTTACAAGCAGAGGGAGGGAGGCAAACCATAAGAGACTCTTAAATACAGAGAGCAAACTGAGGGTTGATGGGGAGGCAGGGTAGAGGGGAATGTGGGTGATGAGCATTGAGGAGGGTGCTTATTGGGATGAGCATTTGGTGTTGTATGTAAGCACTGAATCACGGGAATATACACTCAAAACTGGGAGCATACTGTATACACTGTATATTAGCCAACTTGACAATAAATTATGTCAAAAAAAAAAAAAAGAAAAGAGGTAGGATCTATCTCTCCTGACCTTGAATGAGAGCTGGTCTTAGTAGCTACATTGTACCAATAAAATGCAGCAGCAGTGTCTTCCCAGGCTTTGTGACTTCTAAGGCTAGGTCAGAAAAGGCTATGTGCTTTCTACCTGGTTCTCTCGGACCACTTCCTCAGGGGAAGTCAGCCACCATGGATGAAGTCTGACTACCCTAGAGCACCAGGTAGAGGAGGCAGTTTCCATGGACTTCCGTGAACAACAGCCAACATCAACTGCCAGCCAAAGAGAGCCATCTTAGATGCCAGCCCAGCCAGGCCCTCAGCTGACTGACACCAACATCTGCTAAAACTGCACGAGAGACTCCAACCAAACACAGGCTAGCCCAATGCTCCCAGAATAACTGACCCACAGCGTCCTCCAGAAAATGGTTGTTTCAAGTGGTTGTTTCAAGTTCTTGCTTCGGGGAGTAATTTGTTAGGCGGCAGTGATAATCAGAACAGAAACAAGTTCCTCCTAAAAACAGCAGCTCCATTCAGTTGACCTCAACAAGCATGTATTGAATTTCTACTATGTATCATGCAGGGTACCAGCACCTGGAGAGTCCAAGGTCATGCAGTTATAGTCTCCGCAAAGTAGGAGAGTCAGTCACATCGTGAACAACTACAACAAAGTACAATTATGGGCATAGTAAGAGCTATATATATAAAGAACAGAGGCATACAAACAAAGATATCAAGGCACAGTGGCTTTGGAGTTGTTTAGCCAGGGTCAAATTCCAGTATTCATACTATTCATACTTAATTCATACTTAATGCTGTGATCTTGGACACATTACTTCACCTTTCTGAGCCTATCTTCTCCTGCCTTATGGGAAGGGTTCCCTAGCTGTAATATTTCTTCCTCCCCAGAAAAGAAATAATTTAATTGGTGAGTTTGGGACATAAAGTAAGTATGTGTGCTAGCCCTTTCTTCTTTCTTTTTCCTTTGATTCTGGCTGCATCAAGACCCCAGGAATTTGCTCTTCGCCCTGCCATGTGGTAGTAGAGGTCTGCTCTTCAGGTTCAGGGTGGGGAAAACACGTGCCACAGATAATATGCCCTGTTCTAAGCAACAGCTTTACCCATAACAGACTTGCTATGTGTTTCCCACACATCCTCCTTTAGTCTGTTTGGGCTGCAATAACAGAATAACATAGATTGGGTGACTTATAAACGACAAAAAGTTATTTCTTACCATTCCGGAAGCTAAGAAGTCCAACATCAAGGTGTCAGCACAAGTCAGTGACTGGTGAGAGTCATTTCCCAGTTCATAGATGGCCATCTTTTTGCCGTGTCCTCATGTGGTGGGAGGGACAGGAGTCCTCTGGGGCCTCCCCCCACCCTTTTTTTTTCATAAGGGCACTAATCCCATTCAGGAGAGTTTCCCTCTCAAAACCTAATCACCTCCCAAAGGCCCCACATCCTAATATCATCACACTGGGGATTAAGTTTCAATATGCAAATTCTGGGGAGACATATTGTCATATTCCGCATGCCTTCCTTTTTTTTAATTGGTGCAATATTCGGGGAGGGAGAAAAACACAGGGTACTATCCATTTGGCCAGAAATCTAAGAACCCAACCAAAATGATATGGTGAGTCTTTAGTTGAGCCAGGGCATGGGTATTTAGGTGTGAGCTTCGGTAAGCACAGCTTTGACCATGGCCATGTAGAGAGGCTGTCCTGAGCTGGGTAGGTGTTTCTTACAACTGCATATTTATTTAGCATTTGGCTGTGGTTACCAAGGCATGTAGCTTTAGGCCCGAGGCACAGCCATATGGGATTTCTCATCTTGGTGGTTCACAGCAACTTTGCCCACAGTGAGCTGCTGTTTCTATAGAGACCAAGCCACGTGCACTAGAGCTTTGGAAAACAGTGTAAAAGCCTCAGCAAAGAGACAGTGTGAAGTGGGGTGCCAGCCTCCACAGCTTGACCTTGAACTAGAAGGCGTCATTTTTCTAAGCAGTGATAGCTGAGGTAAGGATTCAACTTTAGGACAAATAGAGTCCTTCATCTACAGGCCTTTTACGTATTATTGGGCAGAAAAAAACACGGTTCCTTTCCAATTTCAAGGCACCTACATTCCTCCCTAAAGACGGTAGGGGGGGATTAATCTTTAAATTATTCATGCTAAGTCTGCTAAGTCTAGGTGGAAATGCTAGATCCACTGCCCACATTCCAGCCTGCCTTCAGAGGTAAGGAGTAAACAGTGAATGGATAGCCTTGAATGTGTGTATTTAATCCAAAGGCTGAAAGCATTTTTAAAAGACTTCAAGGGAACTGAATGAACTTTCAAAGTGGGGAAACCATGTCAGCACATTCAGGTGTTGCCTGGGCTAAGAGGTGCCTGCAAGTTTTAACAAGAGACAATAAAAGTAGCAAGTTCAAAGTGTTACAAACACAGCTGAGCAGTTGTGAAAAGAAGACAATCACCAGAGCTCGGCCCCACTCCGGCAGAAAAAGGTGGAACATTGAGGCAACACTGGAACATTCTCGTTAGGCTCCAAAGCTTCAAAATGGGGGCGTCTGGGTGGCTTAGTCGGTTAAGCGTCTGACTTTCGCTCAGGTCATGATCTCACGGTTCGTGGGTTCGAGCCCCGCGTCGGGCTCTGTGCTGACTGCCAGCTCAGAGCCTGGAGCCTGCTTCAGTCTGTGACTCCCTCTCTCTGACCCTCCCCTGCTCACGCGCTCTCTCTCTCCTAGAAATAAATAAAAAAAAAAATTAAACAAAAACAAAAACAAAAAAAACAACGAAATGTCCACAGAACCGCTGAACCACCGTCCAACTGAGGCAAGCTGAGAGGAAGAAAGACTACCCCTCAGACGGTAACTTTCAGGGGATGAAACAATTCCTTAGGCAGCTGGGTGACCTGCAGGGAAAGCCGCCCCAGAAGCAGAGGCAGCCACAGAGCCCATTCATGTCAACGCTCCATCCAGAATAGTCTTTTAGCCACCCTAACTAAAATTGGGAGGCATGGGGGCCAATGAAAGTTACATATGGCAAATACTGAGAACCTACCATGTTCCGGATGGTATGTTGTGGTATGGGGTTACAATGGAGACGAAAAAGCCTGCATAGACTTTACCATCTTTAAAGACAGGAGGAGTTTATCAGATGGATGGTTCTTGGTGACATTCCTAGCAATGGAATAATCATATGTGCTAGGATTTGGAAATATGACTTGTTTAGTGAATGCCGAGAAGTTCAGTGTGCCTGGTAAGCGTGAAAATGGATAGAAAGAAACCTGTAACTTTCCCTGCTCACCCCCACTGCAGGCAGCATTAACTTTAATAACTTATCAGGGTCTTTTAGCCCCGTGCACATGTGACTATAATAGTGTTCATCCTATTAGATCGTAATGATTTACTTATTTGTCTGAATCCCCTAGTGAGCGAAGAGCTCTTTGAAGGAAGGGAATGTATTGCACTTGCTTTAGCATTCCTATCACTACAGTGTCTGAAATATAGTCAACATCGCTGATTTCTCATTAACAAAAACAATTAATTTTGTTGGAGAGGGAGAGGAGAAGAGAGGAGGAGATGGGAACAATTTTACTAATTTATTCATAGAAGGGGTAAGACAGATACATTGAATTGAAAACTTTCAAAACATGAATGTGCAGCTTTCAAAAAGAAAAGAGACACTCAAACATTAAACTATATTTGTATTATTTCATATATATTTGCCATTTCCAAGCTGTGCATGGAAGCAATGTAAAGGAGACCAGATGAGAAATGAGAAAAGAATACATCCAGACGTGGTCCTATTTATGTGCCTGGATCAGGCTGCACAGATAAATCTTCCCCTTGGTTTTGTAGTTATATGAGTCAATAAATTCCTCTTATTTAAGCCAGATTGAATGAGATTATTTGTCAGTTGTCTTCAAGTGTCCTACTGATAGGCAAGTTAAAAGCATCCTATGGGGTTTAGCAGCTTACTATCTTGTAAATTCAACATAAATCACCTGAGCCATTTAGGGACTGCTCAATCAGTTGAAAGAAGATATATGATGCTTTCATTTTATTTTCCCAAAAGTAATACAGACCAAAATGTAATGCATAATGATTTAGTTAAGTGATGGTAAGTGCTTTCCCTTTAATAACTGTGATGAAATGTTGAGAATTAAACATTTTTAATAATTGTCAAGGCTGAGGCCATTGCAAAACAGTAGTTAGCTAATTATCTAGACCCAAAGTGCAAAATGCACGTGTCTATAAAGGCCAGGGAGATAAAAGAAAAGAATAAAGTTCACCTGGCATCAAATACTAAGAAGTAGGTGGAGATTGTGGCCAACTGGAAATGAGATAGCCAATTAGTGTCATTTGGAAATAAAAGGCCAGCATTGCCCAATCTTTCCTTTTTTCTTTTTTCTTTTCTTTTTTTTCAAAAGAAGGCAACCCTATATTTAGGTGAGGATCTCCTGATTGTTAAATGTTGATAATGAATAATTTAAAAATGACCACTGTTGGGGGTGCCTGGGTCGCTCAGTTGGCTAAGCACCTGACTGCGGCTCAGGTCATGATCTCACGGTTCGTTGTGAGTTTGAGCCCCGCGTCGGGCTCTGTGCTGACAGCTCGCATATATATAGACATTAGTGAAGAGACATCAAGTGTAATATGATCTCAGTTGATAGGCATTTTTCTGAAGAAATTTTAAGAGACTATATATGCAAAAATTTTAAAATACTAGGTCTGTGCCTGATGCCACTCTCCTTACCCATCTCATTTTTGTAAAACTACATTTATTTTTAAAATTCTGTGTGTATTCAGAATATAGGACTTTCAGTCAATTTTGAATGGTAAAAATACCTCTCTAGTCTCTGCATACAGACTGGCTAACTCTAGTCTGAGTACCAGGGGGGAAAACCAAAACCACATAAAGGGTTCTGAATTTTTCTTACTACTTATTCATGGCACGTGGTCTGTATACCAAAGAACAGGAGGTGACAATCTGACCAAATGTTTTCCCACCATATAAGTGTGACCAGATCTGTAGCCTCAACTATCTGAGTCCCCACTACCCAAAGCCTCACTCAGCCAATTCCACATTAAAAAAAAATTTTTTTTTAACATTTATTCATTTTAGAGAGATTGAGTATGAGCAGGTGAGGGGCAGAGAGAGAGGGAGACACAGACTCAGAAGAAGGCATCAGGCTCTGAGCTGTCAGCACAGAGCCTGATGCAGGGCTTGAACCCACAAACCTGAGATCATGACCTGAGCTGAAGTCGAATGCT
The DNA here is from genome assembly GCA_017311185.1 of Proteles cristata cristata. Classification (NCBI taxonomy): domain Eukaryota; kingdom Metazoa; phylum Chordata; class Mammalia; order Carnivora; family Hyaenidae; genus Proteles; species Proteles cristata. Next base: position 24,035 of record JAESUZ010000621.1, read on the forward strand.
TGACTGACTGAGCCACTCAGGGACCCCCAATTCCACATTTTAGAATCTCACTAGCAGGGGCGCCTGGGTGGCTTAGTCGGTTAAGTGTCAGACTTTCACTTGGGTCATGATCTCAAGGTTCGTGGGTTCGAGCCCTGTGTCTGGCTCTGTGCTGACTGCCAGCTCAGAGCCTGGAGCCTGTTTCAGTCTGACTCCCTCTCTCTCTGACCCTCCCCTGCTCACGCTGTCTCTCTCTCTCTCCTAGAAATAAATAAAAATATTTTTAAAAAAATAGAATCTCACTGGCAGCTTCCCCTTCCAGGTAAAAAATTCTGTCAGGGAGAATAGATTCTGCTGTGGCTACTGAATCAATCAGCAGGAACACAGTCACCTATTACCCAGTTCACAGAAATGAGCTTTGGAGACAGATTTGCCAGTAGTATTAACTAGTGTTTCGTACACTCTGGCCATGACAATTTCCTTGAAGAGCAGCTTAGATACATGATTTACTTTATTTCTCACGATAATCCTCTACAATGGGTGGTATGTTAGTACAGTAAAACCTTGGGTTGTGAGTAATTTGTTCTGCAAGTGTTCCGCAAGGTGATCAAATATTTCTCATAAATCTTAACTTGATAAACGTGCAATGTCTTGCGATATGAGTAGTATGTGATACCGAACATCATGTGATCACAACTAATGGTTCTTGAAATTCGCTTTGATAGACAAGTGCTTTGGATTACCAGCTTGTTTCCAGAATGAATTATGCTCACAAGCCAAGGTTATGCTGTATCCTTAATTTATAGATGAGTACATTGAGGCTCAGAGCTTAGGTGACTTGCACAGTTTCATCCACTTGCTAAGTAGAGGAGCAGGGATTTGAATCCAGATCTGGGTGTTAAAAAAAGCTAGTGCCCTTTATTACTGAATCATTGTAATCATTTAATCCGTGGGTAAAACTTCCCACAGATTGTGGACAACCAAAGAACCACATTCCAAGTCAGCATGCCCCACAACTGCACGACACAGCAGTTCCATCGTGGAAATAAGGTGAGTCCTTCACATGCACAGAACAGAGGCAGCGCTCCAGCGCCGAGCTGCATCGCATGCGAACACCACCACCAAACACACAGTCGTTTTTATCTGAATAGACTGCTCAGGACGTAAACATCAGAAAATAATGAGTCAGGCTCTCCCAGGCATATGCTTCATTCCTAAGCCAAGCGTGTGTAATCACTGCCATTAAATTACCACAGTAAGAGCATGGCTTCAGGGCATAGTGCTTGAGCACCTGAGCAAGATGCCCATCAGAGGCAATCGGCAGGAATAGGCCAAGTGTCTTCACACTCTTCTTAGCCTTGGGGCGGGGGGTGGGGAGGTGGGGGTGGCTGTCCAGCTATGCCCTTGTGCGGCTTGGAAGGCTAGGTGCTCTCAAACTGTGACACCAGCTCCCTTTGCAAATTGGCTTGAACGGCCTCTGCCTCTCTCCTACAACTCCTTTTGATCAGAAGGTGGTGGATGGCACACCTGAATACATTAAATTGCCGGACTGTGGACATTTCATGACCTCCCACAACCTGAGCGTGCTGGCAGTGGGATTAGTGAGCACAGGGAAGGACATCTGGCTGTGAGCCATGCCGGTCACTGCGGCCTGGACTCCATGGTCTTGAAGAGCTGGACCTGACGGGGCAGTGGTCCCGTAGGCCAGAGCCAACCCACAGCTCTTTCAGAAGAGAGCGAGGCAGGTTGATTTATTCCAAATGGAGTGAAAGCATGAGAAACGGGGAGGAATATGTACATCTCCATACTGCTGATCAAATTAGTTTGGGATGTCCTGCTTGGCTAATAGTGAAGGATACAGAGTGGGGTAGGCCGACAAATACTCCCTTGCCTGCCCTGGGTCTGCTATTACCTACAGCAGAAACTGATTTTCCCAAATCTAGTCTTGGCAAGTAATTGGATCACATCTTGGGTTCCCGTCTCTTCGATACATGATAAACCTGAAACAGGTCATGGTGAGTGAGTGCATGTGTGTGCGTGTGTGCGTGTGTGTGTGTGTGTGTGTGTGTGCAGCAATGTCTGCTTTGACATTTGATTTGCTGAGATACCCTGAAATCAGATACACTGAAAAGAAGGAAGTATTCATAATAATCTTTCACTTTTGAAGTGATTTTATGTATTATAATTCTATATTCTAGAGTAATGAAGAGAACTAGTAATGAAGAGATCTTCATGAAAAATGTAATTATCTTAAACAGAGTTTTTAGGGATAAAGGTGAGAAATGGCCAGATAGAGAGATGAATAGATAGATATAATAAAAAATGATGGATATGATACATAGGGACATAAAATATGGATAGTGTACACTAGACAGTAATATTTACCAAAAGTAATTTTTATATGTATAATTTCATGTACAAACATAAACACAATCACAAGAAATAGAAAATGCCTTTAAAACATACAGTATCATCTAAAAGTTGTCCCGTTGGTAAGAGGAAAATGTAAAAGAACACCTCCTTTTTCTTCTCCTTGGTATGCCCTTGAGGAAATGACCATGAATTCTTCCCCCCACTGCTGCCCTGTAGTGTAATGAACTGCCTTCAGTTTCTGCAACACAGATTTTTATCTTTGTGGCATCCTCCACTCCAATAATGTTATCTTTTCACTCACAGAGCTAATAGGAGTGATTACTGCAGCCCGATACAACTATACCTCTCTCTAACACTTGTATCCCTAAAGAGTAGCATGTCAATTGTGAATATTTAATAAATTAGATCATATTTTTTTAACATAGAAGACGATTTTTGCCTCTTCAGGTAATCAATTACAAATCTTTTGGTAAAATGTGTAATCCTCCTCTTATCGTTTAAATCTACATCTATATACTCTGGGTTAATTACAAATCTTTCCAGTACAAGAGGCACTCCTGCAAGTCTGAAGCCCCATACTGATTTTACAAGGTCACAATGGGCAGAGGAAGTCACCAAGTGTATAGTGACTCTGGACTATACTGTGGCCCGCAAGGATTTCTAACCTCTTGTCTGACTTATTTCCTAATACCAGGGCAGGTAGGGGAGTTATTCAATGCCTCAGTCAGAATCAACGGCCATGAAGAACAAAAGTATTAGAGAGTGCTTTTAACAACGGTCCCATAACAAAATTCCCACTAGAGTGACAGTCTCTAGCTTTTGAACTCGGAGGGTATGCCTACCCATGTTCATACTTCATTTCCCAGCCTGGTGCTTTGAATTTGAAGGGTGCTTGGTATATGTATTTTTAACTTATTTTAATACATATGAATATGATTCATGCTTTAGACAAGTGGGAAAGGAATGTGAGACCAACACATGTGGCTCTTTGAGAGTAGAAACGTCTCTCGTTCCGCCTCCTAAATTCTAAGTTGGGGTGACAGAACTGATATAAACCAAAGGGGGGAAGATTTTCACAGATATCTGAAATAATTTGAATACTTGGAATCTGAATATCTTGTCTTGAATTCAAGTGAAACTAGACAGGCAAAAAGGGAAGGAATGCAGTGCATAGAAGAGAATCAATCAACAGGCAGCAAGGGAATTTCATGTAACTACTGGCATATGCTCAAAAAATATTTTTAAAAATCTGAGGTGGGTCCCAAGTGTTTTCGCCTTTGTCATTTACATTGAAAGTTAAAGTTTTGTGTGTAACAGAATATGGGATCTTTTAGAAGAAATTCAATTTCTCAAACTGAAGTCATTCCACAAAACGGAGAAAACAACGTTGCTTAGCAAGGAAAAAAACTTGAGAATAAGGCTGAAGTTATAGACTGAGATTCCTCAGCCGGAGGCTCACTCTTCTCTAATCGCTGCTCTGCCCGACGTTTTCTACATCCCATCCCTCACCCCATTCCTACGCTGATTCTAGACGTCACATACAACCAGCTCTTCTTAGTGGCCCATCTGAGCATAATGAACTTTCGCCACGTTTTTGATCTTACTAAATCAGGTCTAACCTAAATCTGCGTGAGATATCGTGAACGCACAATGCAAAAATGATGTTTCGACTATCTTAGTCTATTCTCAACATGGTACTTTTTTAAACTTAATGATTCTTTCGCTCAAACACCCTCAGTGGCTCCCTAGTGCAGAAAAGGAAACGGGAAAGCCTTTCCAGTGGCCTCCCTGTGTCTGTGTCTCTGTATTCCTGCCGTCCCCTCCGTCTCCACTATGCTTACTCTGCTCTCGTCCCATCAGCATCCCTGGAAATTCTTCTACCAGACGGCTGCTCCCTTGGAATCTTCGTTCAAATGTCATCTTCTCAACGACCGCTCCATTTTAAAACGTAACCACCCCAAACCACACCCTCTGCTGATCCCCCCTTATCTTGCTCTATTTCCTTTTTAGTGTTTAAATTTTAGTTAACATACAGTGCAATATTGGCTTCAGGAGTAGCATCCAGCGATTCATGGCTTACAAACAGCACCCAGCGCTCTATTACACTGGTTTCTCCAGTTTATTTACACTTTAAAGATACAGTAAAGCCTTGGGTTGTGAGTAACTTGTTCTGCAAGTGTTCTGCAAGATGATCAAATACTTCTAACAAATTTTAGCTTGATAAATGAGCAGTGTCTTGCAATACAAGTAGTATGTGGCCTCTAATGTCACATTATCACAACTGAGCCAACGGTTCTTGAAATTCACTTTGATATACAAGTGCTTTGGATTCCCATCATGTTTCTGGAATGAATTATGCTCGCAAATCAAGGCTTTACTGTACTTTACAATTTATTTATTTATTCTTGTGCTTATTGTTTATTTTCTATTCTTTTTTTCTTTCATAGTTTATTTTCAAGTTGGTTTCCATATAACACCCAGTGCCCATACCCACAAGTGCCCTCCTCCATGCCCATCACTTCCCTTCCCTTCCTCCCCACCCCTATCAGCCCTCAGTTTGTTCTCAGTATTCAAGAGTCTCTCATGGTTTGCCTCCCTCCCATTTATTTTCTATTCTTAACCCATTAGAATGTGAGTGATACAAGAGATGTGATTTTTGTCATTTTTAAAAGCTGATGTATCCCAAATGCTTAGAAGAGTGTCTGACCTATAGTTAGAAGTTATTTGATAAATATTTATTGATAAACAAAGGAAGAAATATGTTCAGTATTCGTTATCATTTATTAAGTGGTATCATAAATATGAAACTCACAGTTAATTATATATGATCCTCCAGACCCTGGGTCATATGTCCATAAATAGATGTTCCACTGAGATGGAGAGGAAAGAAGCTGGCTTGGGAATCACCTATAACGATGTTCAAATCACAGTTCTTCTCCTTCCTACTTTTTCCATAGGGAAAATTTAAGTATGTTTATGTGGGCTTTAGTAATCCCTGTTGTGAAATGGCAGTGATGTAGATATTCAATGAGCAAGTAGCACAGTTCCTGATGCAGTGGGCACATGATAAAGATGAGTCTCTTCATTTTCTCTTCCTCTAATCCCTCAGCAGTTCCGACAAGGTAGGAGGCAAAAATAAAGTCAAAAGTACTTGCAGGGATCCATAGTCTATCCCCAAACCTCTCCACACAGGAAATTATGCAGAAGACTGGGGGAAAGATGAAGGGGCAGGTATCAAACCCCTTCTAACTCTTCGTCACTGGAGGGCCTGGCCAGTGGGGGTACCGAGAATGAGGGCAGACAACAAGAACACACCTTATCCATGACCGTGATGGTAGAAGTTACAGACAGAACACGGACAAGATAGTGGTGGAAAACGCTGGCCACTCAGAGTCATAGAAACCCAACAGCCTGAATCCAGAGGCCAAAGTCTAAGCGAAAGGATTAAAAAGGAAAAGGGGTCAAGAATAAGAAGGTTGAAAGTGGCTAGAGGGAAATGGACTCAGCGAAAGTCATTGCAGGCAGTTAGGTCCTGCAGCTGCCTTGAGAGGGCTGACTGGAGAAGGTGCTTCTGGACGTGGAGGGTCCCAAGTCTGTTAGAAAGTCCTACACATAATGGATGGCATCCCTCACAGCCATACCAGGCCCTTCTCTGACAGTCTGGGGATTTTTTTCTTCACTGATACTGTTCCAACATTTCTAAAGAAGACTTTCAGCCTAGAGAAATCAGAAAAAGAGGCAGGTTAGGGAAATCTTAATTTTCTTCCTCAAATCAGAGACAATATTACTTGATAACTCTGAAGCCAGAAAGAAAATTAAAGTGAAAATATGTTTTAAAAATTGAGTAAATTTTAATCAATGCTCATGGACGCAATGAAAAATCAACAGCACATCAGTGAATGAGTATTTATTGAGCAAATGCCCCCCAGACGTACAGCCATGCTCCACATCTCTCATGCAAACACCGCTTCCAGCTCTGCCCTTCATGTTAATTCCCACATCAGGAGTGATATTGATTGAGAAATCCTTTCAATGCAATCAATGCAATGTATGGATCATTTCTGGGTTTTGTTATCGCAGACATGAATATGATATCTCTTATATTTAATAAGTAGCTAACCTGTTAATGTCTATAAAACTCATCAACAAAGTAGTGAACTCGCTACTGCCACCAGTACTAAAGCCAAGTGCCAGTCAGAGAGCTGAAAAGTGGGCTCACATGGCGCCAGCATTGTGCCTGGGGCCGCTGGGCCCCGAGTCTGGCTCCCACTTAGCAGGGTCAGAAACACCGCTTTATAGAATCATCTGGTGAGGACTGATTTCTACTAAAGAAATTCACAAAACAGACAAGTTCAGATTTTCAGATTTAGGAAGAATTGTAATCATTGAAGTCAATGATCCCCAAAGAATGTTCTGAGAAACATTAGTTCCTCAGGATGTTAGAAACTTTCCTGGGGAGAAGGGTGCCTGGGTGGCTCGGTCAGGCATCTGACTCTTGATTTTGGCTTAGGTCGTGATCCCACGGTTTGTGAGCTCGAGCCCCGCATCAAGCTCTGTGCTGAGTGTGGAGCCTGCTCAGGATTCTCTCTTTCCCTCTCTCTCTGCCCCTTACCTTAATAATAATAATAGTAATATAAATTTTCCTTAGGGGTAATTCTGAGGGTCAAGTAAGTGTAGGAAATTTTAGGCTAAATAATGTTAAACATGTTTCTTTTTCATAGACCTTCCCAGTCTCTCATATCTCAAATTCTATATGAACCACAAAGAGAATCTCAAACACTATGAAGTTCCCATATACCCTCTTGACCTTCCCTCTGCCTTGGTTTCTCCTATTATTAACATCATCACTGGAGTACATTTGTTAAAATTGGTGAACCAATATTGATGCATTATTTTTGGCTGAAATCCATAGTTTGCATGAGGTTGCACTCTTTTGGGGTGTACGTTCCGAGTTTTGACAAAGGTGTAATGATCTGTTTCCACCACGGCAGTATCATACAGAAGAATTTCACTGCTCTAAAAATCTCCTGTGCTCTCCCTATTCATCCCTTCCTCTCTCTCCCCAAACCTTGGCAACTGCTGATCATTTTACTGTCTCCATATTGTGCTTTTTCCAAAATATCACATAGTTGGAATCATGCAGGATGTTCTTTTCCAGATTGGCTTCTTTTACTTTGTAATAATATATATTTAAGGTTCATTTAGACTCTTGTGACTTCATAGCCCATTTCCTTTTATCACTGAATCCATTGTATGGATACCTCACAGTTTGCTGTCCATTCACCTATCAAAGGACTTCTTGGTTGCTTCCAAGTTTTGACAACTATGAATAAGTCTGCTATAATCATTTATGTGAAGGTTTTTCTGTGAATATAAGTTTTTAATCCATTGGCATAAATACCTAGGGGAGCAATTGTTGGATCATATTTTTGTAAGAAGCTGTCAAAGTGTTTTCCAAAGTAGCTGTGCCATTTTGCATTCCCACCAGCAATGAATGGGCCATCGGTCCACATCTTCACCAGAATTTGGTATTGTCACTGTTTTGGATTTTAGCCATTCTAAGAGGTATGGTAGTGGTATCTTTTCTTCTTTTAATATGGAGTTTCCTAATGACATATGATGTGGGATAAGCATAAAGATAAAATAAGCAGCATCTCATATGATCATGTGTCACCTCTGTATCTTATTTGGTTAGATATCTAGATATTTTGCTTATTTTTTAATTGGTGTGTTTTTTTCTTATTGTTGAGTATTAAGAGTTTTTTGTATATTTTGGATACGTATCCGTTATCAGATGTGTTTTGCAAATATTTTTCCCAATCTGCGACTTGTTTCATTCTCTGAACATAGTGCTTTGCATGGCAGAAGTTTTTAATTTCAATGAAATCCAACTTATAAATGTTTTTTAGGTGGATTGTGCTTTTGATGTTTTACCTAAAAAGTCATTGCCAAACCCAAGTTCACTTAGATTTTCTCCTATGTCATCTTCTAGTTTTATCATTTTGCATTTTAAATTGAAATCTATGATCCATTTTGAGTTAATTTTTGTGAAAGGTATAAGGTCTGTGTCTAGATTCTTCTTATTTTCCTTTTTTTTTTTTGTATGTGGATGTCTATTTCTTCCAGCAGATTGAGCACTGCTCTGTTCTAGGACTTTCATTTTAAAGGAGACAATTGGGAAAATGCTGACCTAATCTCTCTTTCAGTTGTACAAGTGATGAAATTGAAACCCAGAGAGGTGAATTGTTTTCTCAAGGTCACACAACTCACAGTAGCTAAATTAAGACTAAACATTGATTTACAAAACGGATTTTGATTTTAATTTCCAATGGCACATATCTTTTCAATGACCAATATACTTGTATCTGTTGCCTTGTTCCTTTCAAGTTGAAAGGTTTTCCCATATAGATTAAATAATCAGACAGTTGTTTGGTGAAACAGATCAAACATTTCATCGGGGTGGTGGTGTAATCTGGATGTTTTTACCTATTTTGCTCTGTGGACTCTTTTTCTAGTGACATAAATTCTCAAACTTCTCAGAGATGGTGTCTTTTTCCTTAGTCACAATATATACCTGTATATAATTAAAGAAAATGAATCATAAAAATTATATGTATACAGTCACACATATATGTGTGTGTGTATGTGTGTGTGTGTGTGTGTACACACATACATTCTTTAATTTTCTTTCTCCTTGATTATCTTTACCACAATACTTGGGTATTATTATTACTTGAGGTATAACATCATTAATAAGCATACAATTTCTCTTACACTAGTTACTGTTAATCCTGATAAATCCAACATTCAGTTCAATGCATTTTTACTGAGCTCTTTCGAGTCTTGGAGCTCTTTTACTGAGCTCTATGAAGAAGGGTGGAGATTTCAGGAACATCTGAGGGGGTTTTGTTTGTTTGTTCTGTTTTGTTGATAAAGTTTTCAAATATTCTCCCGTGTCTTTGCTGAGCTTTTGAAAGATTTCAAAATCTAATCTCTTAGGTAGTTAATTCAGTACAGAGAGTTAATTTGTTTCATTTATGTTGACTTTTTTTTTTTGACATTGTACCTAAATTCTAGAAGTTAAGACTACTTGGGCCTGATGATCCCTGGAGGCTGTCAAGAGAAAGAAATCAGCCTTCCTTTGGCTCTAACCATTTCCTCCAAATACATATTTGAATAAGGCCTGTGAATGCAGTATCTCCAACATCCTATTATATATAGGTGAGTCTATTTTTATGGCATTCTAAAACTGTTTTTCCTTTTTTCTATCCCTTTTCAGATGTTCAAATAAGTGAAGCTAGATTTATAAATGGCTACTTCACTTGAATACATATATTACCCTTGGATGGAAGGAATTCACCCATGACATCTCTAGATAAAGTAAATCAGTTTCCCAGAGTGAGACCTTGTTGCCATTCAGAGCATAGCATTGAATTACCGTTTCTGTTGGACATCACCTGAGGGGGCTAATTACTTTTTCCAAAACCCCAATTCTCTTATCAGATTGCAAAGCATTTTAGTTTAGGGACTGGATGTTTTGTATTGTGGGTGTGAAAATCCCCATTATCTATAAGAAACCTCTATTGTACATAGATAAAGCATGGGAAAGGAAGATGATCCAGAGAGAAATCCAAAACAGAATGTGTCTGACTTCATACAATCGACAATAATAAAGGTTCAGTGAAAAGGAACAAAAAACACCAAATTTTAAGACAATAACATTGACTATCTGCTTAAACCAGTCAGGAACTGGAGGAATAAAAGAATGTAGTAAGCATCAAGACAAAACCCTGCACATAGTTGATGTTCAAAAAAAATTTTGTTACATTGAATCAACTTAAATTAATTCATGGTTGAATTATCTGATGAGACACTTAAGGACTTATGCCGTGTATGTGTAAAAGAAGTAGATGTAATTTAGACGCCAGAAGTGTGGAAAACCAAGCTTGCATTTTATTAATTGCATTTTAACATTTATTTAAAAAATATTTTTACTATCAAAAATATTAAAACATACATCACAGGGGAAGAAATTGTATAACAAACTCCCAAATGAATCAACCAGCTTCAACAATTATATACACATTATCAATCTTGTTTCATCTATAATTTCCCAGCCACTACCTCTTGCTGCTTATTATTTTTTGCAGCCTTACTGAGGTATAATGAATATAGCATAAAATTTACCCATATGCTGCACAAAATAATTATTTTTACTAAGTTTATATGGTTATGCACCATTACACAAATCTAATTTTAGAACACTTCTATCATCTCCCAAGATTCCATTGTGTTGATCATTGTCAATCATACTTCCAACCTCAGACCTAGGTAACCACTGACCGACTTTCTGTCTCTATAGATTTGCCTTTTCTGGACACTTTATATAAATGGAATCATACAATTATATAGTATAATGTTTTAGGGGTTCATCTATTTTACAGTGTGTATCAGAGTTTCATTCTTTCCATTACCAAATAGTCTTCCTTTGTAGGGATATACTACATTTTGTTCATTCATTTACCCTTAAATATACATTTAATATAAGAAAGTGGTTTAGCTTTATTCTTCTGCATGTTGCTGCCCAGTTCTCCCAGCACCATTTGCTAAGTAGACTATCTTTTTTTTCATTGGATACTCTTTCCTGCTTTGTCAAAGATTACCTGGCCATACATTTGTGGGTCCCATTCTGGGTTCTCTATTCTATTCCATTGGTCTATGTGTCTGTTTTTGTGTCCAATACCATACTGCTTTAATGATTACAGCCTTGTAGTACAGGCTAAAGTCCAGGATTGTGATGCCTCCAGCTTTGGTTTTCTTTTTCAACATTCCTTTGGTTATTTGGGGTCTTTCGTGGTGCCATACAAATTTTAGGATTGTTTGTCCTAACTCTGAGAAGAATCCCAGTGCAATTTTGATTGGGATTGCATTGAATATGAAGATTGCTTTGGGTGGTATCAACATTTTAACAACAATTTATTCTGATCCATGAGCAAGGAATATTTTTCCATTTTTTTGGTGTGTCTTCTTTAATTCCTTTCATAAGTTTTCTATAGTTTTAGCATACAGATCTTTTACCTCTTTGGTTAGGTTTATTCCCAGGTATTTTCTGGTTCTCAGTGCAATTGTAAATGGGATCAAGTCTTTGATTTTTCTTTCTGTTGCTTCATTATTGGTGTATAGAAATACAACCAGTTTCTGTACATTGATTTTATATCCTGTGACTTTGCTGAATTCATGTATCAGATCTAGCAATTTTTCAGTGGAGTCTCTTGGGATTTCCATGTAGAGTATCATGACTTTCTTACACCATACACAAAATAAACTCAAAATGGATGAAAGATCTAAATGTAAGATAGGAAACTATCAAAACCTAGAGAAAACAGGCAACAACCTCTGACCTCAGCTGCAGCGACTTCTTGCCAGACATGTCTCCAAAGGCAAGGGGGAAAAAAGCAAAACTAAACTATTGGGACCTTATCAAGGTAAAAATCTTCTGCACAGCAAAGGAAACAATCAACAAAACTAAAAGACAACCGGGGCGCCTGGGTGGCTTAATCGGTTAAGCGTCCGACTTTCGCTCGGGTCATGATCTCGCGGTTCGTGGGTTCGAGCCCCGCATCGGGCTCTGTGCTGACTGCCAGCTCAGAGCCTGGTGCCTGTTTCAGAGTCTGTGATTCCCTTTCTCTCTGACCCTCCCCTGCTCATGCTGTCTCTATCTCTCTCCTAGAAATAAATAAAACATTAAAAAAAATTAAAAAAAAAAAAACTAAAAGACAACCAATGGAATGGGAGAAGATATTTGCAAGTGATTTATAGGATAAAGGGTTAGCATCCAAAATCTATAACGAACTTATCAAACTCAACACCCCTAAAAAAAAGAAATAATCCAGTGAAGAAACGGGCAGACCAACATGATTAGACACTTTTCCAAAGAAGACATCCACATGACTAACAGACACATGAAAAGATGCTCAGCATCACTCATCATCAGAGAAATGCAAATCAAAACCACACTGAGATACCACCTCACACTGGTCAGAGTGGCTAAAATTAACAACTTGGGAAATAATAGATGTTGGTGAGGATGTGAAGAAAGGGGAACCCTCTTACACTGTTGGTGGGAATGCAAACTGGTGCAGCTGCTCTGGAAAACAGAGTAGAGATTCCTCAAAAAATAAAAATAAAATTACCGTACAACCCAGCAATAACACTACTAGGAATTCATCCAGAGGATACAGAAGTGATGATTCATAGGGGCACTCCTATTGTACCACAATATTTATAGCAGTGCTTTCAACAATAACCAAATTATGGAACGAGCCTAAACGTCCATCAACTGATGAATGGATCAAGAAGATGTCGTTTAAATATCCAATGGAATACTACTCAGCAATGAGAAAGAATGAAATACTGCCATTTGCAACAACATGGATGGAACTGGAGAGTATTATGCTAAGTGAAATAAGTCACTCAGAGAAAGACAGATATCATATGTTTTCACTCGTATGTGAAATTTGAGAAACTTAACAAAAGACCATGAGGGAAAGGAGGGGGAAAAATGGTTTCAAACAGAGAGGGAAGCAAACCATAAGAGACTCTTAAATACAGAGAACAAACTCAGGATTGATGAGGGGGGGGGTTGGAAGGGAAAATGGGTAATGGGCATTGAGGAGGACACTTGTTGGGATGGACACTGGGTGCGGTGTAAGCAATGAATCATGGGAGTCCACTCCCAAAGCCAAGAGTACACTGTATATACACTTATATTAGCTAACTTGACAATAGATTATATTAAAGAAATAACATACAGTTGATTTGTTTCCAGTTTGGGGGCCATGATGAATAGTAGCTGTTATAAAAATTCATGTGCAAGTTGTTTTGTTGCAATGTTTTTGTTTCTCTTCCAGACACTTAGAAATGAATTGCCAAGTCGTACGGTGAGATCACATTGAACTCGTCAAGAAATGTCCAACCTGTTTTTGGAAGTAGTTGTGTCATTGTAAAGCTACTCACAAAATTTCATATACAGTGTTTTTGTTTATATTCAGTTTAAATATTTTCTAATTCCTCTTGTGAATTCTCCTTTGAGCAATGGGTTATTTAAAATTTTTTAATGTTTTTTTTTTTAATTTATTTCTGAGAGAGAGAGAGAGACAGCAGAGAGTCAGAGAGAGAGGGAGACACAGAATCTGAAACAGGCTCCAAGCTCTGAGCTGTCAGCACAGAGCCCGACACAGGGCTTGAACCCACAAACGGTGAGATCATGACCTGAGCTGAAGTTGGACGCTCAACCGACTGAGCCACCCAGACACCCCTAATGTTTATTTATTTTTAAGAGAGAGAGGCAGCGTGTGAGCAGGGGACGGGCAGAGAGAAGGAGGGAGACACAGAATCCGAGGCAGGCTCCAGGCTCTGAGCTGTGAGCACAGAGCCCAAAATGGGCTCAAACCCATGAACCACGAGATCATGACCTGAGCCAAAGTCGGACACTTAACTGACTGAGCCACCGAGGCGCCCCTTGTTTTAAAATTTTTTTTATATCTAGTCCAGTAATATCTGCCTTTTTAGTGGAGTGTTTAGTTCGTTCACATTTAATCCATTTTGATGTAAAGCATTTAATACTTTTTGTTCGGAGTATTTAGTCAATTCACATTGCATGTAATCATACATTCAATGTAATAATATTTATGTAATAAAATAAAGCAGGTTTTATATCTGCCATTTTACTATTTCCTTTTTCTACAGCTCATGTTTGTTGTTGTTTTTCCTCTGCTCCTCTTTTACTACTTATTTTTTTGTTAAATAAATATTACTAGTATATCATTTAAATCCTCTTTTAATTAGTTTTCTGTTATAACATGCATCTGAAATTAGGAGTCTAATTCAGATTAATACTAACAATTTTGATACACGATAAGAAATTTTCCCCAATATAGCTCTATTCCTTTTCTTCTTTGTACTGTTATTGACGTATATTTTATATCTATGTATATGACAAATCCAACAATTATAATTAGTGGTTTATGCAAACTTGTGTCTTTTAAAGAAGTGAAGAGAAAAAAGAAAACATGTATTCACAGGATGTTTTATATTCACCCAGATTTTAGTGTTTTCCAGTGCTCTTCACTACTTGGTGTAATTTAAGTTGTTTGATGTGGTTTCCTTTGTTTGTTTGCTTGTTTGTTTGTTTTTTGTCTAGATGACTTCCTTTAGTGTTGCTTGTAAGTCTGGTCTACAAGCAATAGATTTTCTCAGTCTTTATCTCCAGATTTCTTTATTCCACCTTTCTTTCTGAAAGATAGTTTTGTTGGTTAGATAATTCTTGATTGACTTTTTTCCCTTCTTTCAGCACTTTGAATATTTTATTTTATTGCCTTCAGGACTTCTCTTTAAATGATGAGCCAACTAGCTTCCAGTAGTGTCATTGTGAGCTTCCAGTCACATTGTGGTTCCCCTGTGTATGATTAGTTAGTGTTGTCTTGTTGTGTTCAAGATTTTCTCCTTGTCTTTGGTTTTCAACACTTTGAGTATGATTTACTAGATGTGGCTTTCTTCGTGTTCATTTTAATTGGAGTCTGTCAAGCTTCTTGGATCTGTATGTTAATGATTTTCTTCATCAAATTCTGGAATTTTTAGCCATTGTTTCTTCAAATGTTTTTTGTCTGCCCCTTCGTCTCTCTCACTGCTTTCTGAAACTCCCATAAGCCCTTGAAAATCTATTCCGATCTCTCATCATTCGTTTTGTATGTGTGTAATTTTTCAGATCAGCAATTCCTATTCAGCCATCTTCAATCACTGAATATTTCTCTTACTACCTCAAATTAATTCTTAAACCCAACTTGAAGAGATGCATGCTTCAGATTATTCTTACCGAAAGTTTTCATTTTTCATGAGTAACTGCTTCTCAAAGTTTATGACTTTAGCAGTTATTGCTTTTTTGGAAAGAGATTTGCCAAATTTCTCACTCTATTGCACTGTAAGTCCTGCCTCTACGTTCCTGGATTCGTCTCCTAGGTCTGCCATAATAAAGAAGCATAAATGTAGTAGTTTAAAATCACATCAACTTATTCTTGCACACTTCCGGAGGCCAGAAACTTGAAATCAAGTTGACAGCAGGGCTTCACTCTCTCTAAAGTCTCCAGAAAAAGATGTTTCTGGCCTCCTCCAGCTTCTGGTAGCTGCAAGTGTTCCTTGGCTTGTGGCAGCACAACTCCAGCCTCTGCCTGCCCTCACATGGCTTTCTTGTCTATGTGCTTCACTCTGCGCCTTTCCCTCTCCTTATCAGCAGAGCAATCATCAGATTTGGGGAACAACCTAAATCCAGGTTGATTTCATATCAAGATCCTTAACTAATTATATCTCAAAGAGTTTATTCCCAAATAAGGTCATATTTGGAGGTTCTGGGTGGTCATGAATTTTGAGGAAACATCATTCAACCGACTATAGTTCCCAAGCTGACTTTTGAAGTCAGCATTCAGACAGGGCTAGCTCATAGTGTGCATGTATTCAGGGGATTGCATTAATTTTCTATCACACATATACAATAAATGCTATGACTTGTCATAATTTCAGTGCCTCAATTTTCTCATATTGTAATGAGGTGGGAGCTAATAAACTTATCAATCTGTTAGAGTTTTTGCAAGGAAGGACTAAATGAAATATTTTCAATATCGTAAGAAAAGTTTTTGTTGCATTAAAAAAAAGGAACTGTCATGTAAATGTCTGTTCAATGGTTTACATTGTTGCTTATTGATGATGTCACATGGGTTAAAACCAAATACAATGCATCAGCTAATTTCCAAAATATTTGGAGAATATTGTCTCCCGGTACCAATCAAGAAATATCTGCTATATAGGGGCACCTGGGTGGCTCAGTCCTTTAAGCATCCAACTCTTGATTTCAGCTCAGGTCATGATCTCACAGTTCATAGTATTGAGCCCCTCATCAGCCTACTCACTGAAAGCATGGAAACTGCTGTGGATTCTCTCTCTCCCTCCCTCTCTCTCTCTGCCCCTAACCCCCTCTCTGCCCCTACCCTGCTCTCTCTCTCTCTCTCTCTCTTTCAAAATAAATAAATAAACTTATAAAATATCTTCTATATAGAAAATGAATTATCAACTGTCATTTATACATTAATGGTTCCTGATGAGGTGCTTGGCTTCAAAATGAGAGACGCCACTGGAGATGCTCACCATCCCTTCCTCCGCAAAGTGTCAAAATATAACTTAGCGCTAACCCAAACTTAAAATACACCAAAGATTCTTCCCTTTTTAACATTTGTTTCTATAGTCTCTCACTTTCAGAGCAGAGGAAATGTACAATTATAGAATTGCATTGGGTTAAACATTTTCTTTTAGAGACTTTTATATTTTATCCTCTTGTCAACAGATTGCTTAACAAAATTTTTATTAACAAAATTCATATTCTGATTGAAGTCGTGTATGTGATACCCAAAACCCAGTCATCTCAAGGAATAAAAGTTAATGAAATCTGTCATTTACAATCTATCATTAGAATACTGTATACCAAAGTCTACTCTTCTCACTTTTTAGAAAGTCCGCTGGGTTGGTCTTATGTAGGGAATCTAGAAATTAACTTTAAGATATTGTAACAGGAGCACCTTGGTGGCACAGTTGGCTAAGCATCCCACTCTTGGTTTTGGCTCAGGTTGTGATATCAGAGTCATGAGATCGAGCCTCACATCAGACTCTGCGCTGAGCATAGAGCCTCCTTGAGATTCTCTCTCCTTCTTTCTCTCTGCCACTCTCCATTTGTGCTATCTCTGTCTCTCTCAAAAAAATTTTAAATTAATTTAAAAAAATAAGATACTGTACCAATGTATTGAGGACACAAAGGACTCTTTTTAGTGAAAGACATTCCTTTGCCCTCATAACGTTAGACATATATAGGGCCAATGATCTGTATTCCCTGATCTGATAAGTATACAAAAAGTCTATCACGTTCTTAATGAAGAAACAGGACATTTTCTCCAAATCTCTAGTCTCTGAGGATTATCACTCCATGTGTCCAATTGCACTTTTAATAACTTTATTGATGAATAATTGACAAAATATAATTGTATATACTTAAAGCATGCAATGTGATTATTTGGTATACATACACATTGTATAATGTTTACCAAGGTCAAGAGAATTAGCACATCCATCACCTCACATAGTTAACTCTTTTTCTTTTTTTTAATGTTTATTTATTTTTGAGTGAGAGAGACAGCACATATGTGTGCATGAGCAGGAGAGGGGCAGAGAGAGAGGGAGGCAGAGGATCCAAAGCAGGCTCTGCCCTGACAGCAGAGACCCCCAACGTGGGGCTCAAACCTGTGAACTATGAGATCATGACCTGAGCCAAAGTGCCCCCCAACTCTTCTTTCTTGAAGCAAGAATACCTAAGAGCTACTCTCAACAACTGTCAAGTATGCAACACCACATTATTAACTATAGTCACCATGCTGAATATTCAATCTTCAGCACTTATTCTACTTACAACTGAAAATGTGTACCCTTTGAAATTGAAATTAGTAATTTGTACCATTATGAAACACAGTAGAAGCATTCCTCAAAAATTAAAAATTGAATTACCATATGATCCAGCAATCCCACTTCTGGGTATATATCTGAAGAAATTGAAATGAGTATCTCAAAGAGGTACCTGTACATCCATGTTCATTGGAACAATATTCATAAAAACTAAGACATGGAAACTATCTAAATGTCCCCCCATGGATGAATGGATAAATAAAATGAGATACATATAATGGAATGTTATTCACCCCTATAAAAAAAGAAAGAGATCTTGCCACTTGATTCAACATGGATGAATCTGGAAAGCAGTATGTTAAGTAAAATAAACCAGACAAAGAAACACAAATACTTACATGTGGAATTAAAAAAAACCAATGTCTACCAGTAGTATTAACTCGTTTTATCCCAAGCCCATTTAATACAACAAGCAATTGTTGAAATCTACTTAGCTTTCAGATGCCTTTCCTCCATATCAACACACCTCTAGAGCTAAAACTGATAGGAACAAGAGAATAGTTTTGCTCCATTGTATCTGAGCATAGGTACTTTTCTTTTTTAATGTAGAGCACATAGGATTTATCACTACACAGATACACATATAAGCAATAATACCTGAGGCCTGTTTGTTGGATTATATTAATGATAGTTTCTAGCTTTTAATGGCTTAAGTAGACTTTCACATTCTTTATTTCTTGTTGAGAAAATCTTTGAAGTTGGAAGAGAAAGCATTATATTAAAGATCAACAACTGAATGAAACTCAGAACAGTTAAGCAAGACGCCCAAGGTCAGACAGCTAGAAAGTGGCAGAATGGAAATTCAGATTTGGGTCTCTGAATCATCACATAACTTTGAATATTGTCATTCTAATAAATGCACAATACGATTCAGATGTTTGTCACTATTCACAATGGTTCCTAATATAGCTTTACTTTCTAATCTTAATGAAATATATACTTTTTACACTGTTCATGAAGGATCTTTCAATGCTCTTCAACTTATTTTTGCATTTGATTAGGACTGATAAGCAAGTTCAAGGAAGAATAATCTAAGAGTAAGTGGGAGGGGCGCCTGGGTGGCTTAGTCGGTTAAGCGTCCGACTTTCGTTTAGGTCATGATCTCCCGGTTCGTGGGTTCGAGCTCCGTGTCAGGCTCTGTGCTGACTGCCAGCTCAGAGCCTGGAGCCTGTTTCAGTCTGTGACTCCCTCTCTCTCTGACCCTCCTCTGCTCACGCTGTCTCTCTCTCTGTTTCCTAGAAATAAATAAACATTAAAAAAAAA